>BHFT01036299.1:0-15276 GCA_004320025.1 Laticauda laticaudata | reverse complement strand
CGAAATTTTGCTCGTCCGCTGTGTCCTTTTTGCATACGTTTTGCATCCGTCGGCCAGTGGGACCTAGCCTTTAGTAAGTTTCATAACTCTCATGTTTTAAGACTATATTGTAGTTTGATATTTAATATACATTGTAAAAAAAGGGAAACAAATTCCTTTTATGTTTAATAATAACACTTGGCCAATAAATTATCCTATCCTTTCCTATCAAAATTGAATGTCATTTGGAAAAAATGTATCTCATTACCTGCCATGTAGTTTATAAGCTCCTCAGAAATATGATCCTGCATGTTTCTCATGTAGTAAACAATGGGGTTTTTAAGCACAGCACGCAAATGGATAACCCTATCACAGTTATTTACAACAAAGAACTTTGAACTCTCTAGTGTTGATATGATTGACTGTAGTGGTTTGCTGTGCAGGTAGTCCTCAACTTACAACAGTTCACTTCGTGATCATTTGAAGTTATCGCAGCATTTTAAAAAATGACTTTTGACCATTTTTCACATTTATGCAGCATCCTCATGGTCATATAATTTACATTTGGATGCTTGACAATTGACTCACATTAATGATGGTTGTAGTGTCCTGGAGTCACGTGATCATCTTTTGCAACAAAGTCAATGGGAAAACTATTCATTTAACAACCATTTTACTGATTTAACAACTGCAGTGATTCACTTAATAAATGTGGCAATTAAAGTCATAAAATAGGGCAAAACTCACTTAACAAATTTCTCACTTAGCAACAGAAATTTGGGGCTCAATTGTAGTTGTAAGTTGAGGACTATGTATATTGCGGTAAATATGTGGTTTATTTTATCTAAACACCTTCAATTATACAAACAGTTATATAATAAACAACAATGCCTAAGACATATATAATATTCGAAGTAGCCTAGGTTTTAGGACTCATAATACAGAGAAGTTTAGCTGCATTAAAGAGATATCAGCCTTGAACTTATCTGAACTTGTAATCAGGTCATACATACATACATACTCTGACAAATTTTGAACTTTAGGATTACTAAAGGCCTCATTTTTTTCATTCATCACAAAAGAAGATGAGAATGGGATGGAGAGAAAGATTATAGTTTCTCATAAAATGTATACCAGCATCTAAAATTTTAGATACTGTACTTAAACTAATTGGAAAATTTTCTAAGGGATATCGCAGGAATCAACAATCCTTCTTGTGGTGATTTCTGCATACAAGGAACAAAATCAATGCAGAAAAGCAGCAGAGTCATATATTTGCTATAGAACCGTGATGGCGAACTAATGGCACGCGTGCCACAGGTGGCACCCAGAGCCATTTATGCATGCAAACTGCAGGCAAACTTACCTCACAGCTGATTTTTAGCCAGTTTGAGGCCTTTTTTGGAAGGCTTCTGAGGCTTTGCAGGCCCAAAATTAGCCCCATTTCATCACTTCCTGTTTTTCCAAAAATACCGGAAGTGATAAAATTTTGAGCCTGCAAACCCTGCAGAAGCCTTCTTCAAGCCTCTGGGAGGCCAAAAAAGGCCTCAAACCAGCTGAAAATCAGATGTGAGGCGCAGTGCAGATAAGGGGGTGGGGGATGATTGTGTACGGATGCGTAGGGGGTGTGGGGGAGCGTGCATTTTCTTCTGGATGCTGGCACACGAGCGTGAGCGTGCAAGCACACGCACAATTTTTGGCACAGGAGCCCAAAAAGATTAGCCATCACTGTTATAGAAGGTAGCAGGACCTAGGGAATAAGCAAATTTAAGATTGAAGAATTCCTATCGTCTGCTGAGGATTGATATGTGCCTTCAGAACTTTTTTAATTTAAAAAAAAAAGATGAAATCCAAATCACAAAACAATAAAAGGTATGACTCTCCCACTTCCTTTCCCAATCTGATTTATCTTTTTCCTCAGTCCTTTCTTCTGATCAAATGACTTGTATTTTTCTATACAGCCTTTCCTAGTCTAGTGCAACTCAGATGTGCCAGACGACAACTATAGCTAATAATAGCATGCTGCTAATAATGTCTATTGTGGTCTAATATAACTCTAGGAAAGCTGCTCTCTTAAGATACTGTGAACAGGTAATATATACCATTTGCTCCCTTGTAACTAAATGAAGTTTTATTTTGCAGCCATAAGGTATTTACAACTGGACTGCTTCTAGAAACACTGCATTCTTCATGACAATTAAAAGGCATTCAAATTTCAATCTTTGGTAGTAGGCCAAGAGGTTTAAGCTCCAGAACAAAGAAATACTTGGAACCTTAAGTAAGGCAGCTAAAGCAACATTTTTTATTCCCATTCAGATTCTTTATCTAACAGAACAAAGCAAATTCCAAGATGCAGGTATATTTCCACTTTTTCAAGGAAATACTTTTCAAAAATCAGCTCTCTGGGAAGCCATGATAAGGGCAAATGCCCAGAAAGATTGCTTGGGACTACCACAGTGAGAAAGAATGCTTAGGAAGAACAATAACGGGGTGCCCCAAAATATAGAACATATCTCATTAAGACAGAAGAGATACAGAATATAGATCAGCCCAGTTCTATGAGCTCATGCAGTGTTCTTTGATTGTAATTCCTTTCCCCAATGATTATACACCTCCCGTGCTCTGGAATTTGGGTTAACCAATTAAATAAAGCATGATGTTTGGCAACAGCAAATGCTATTTTACCAACAGCATTAATACAGGACACTCACTGCAACAGCAAGCACATTGGCCACAGTGGTCGTGCTCAAGGATTCACCTGGAATCACATGCGGATTACAGACAGTCCTTGTCTTATGACCACAACTGAGCCCAGGATGTATGTTCCTAAGCGAGAAATTGTTAATGTGTTTTGCCCCATTTTACTTTGTTTCTTGCCACATTTGTTAAGTGAATCATTGCAGTTGTTAAATTAGCAACGCAGTTGTGAAGTGAATCTGCATTCCCCGTTGACCTTGCTTGTCAAAAGGTCGCAAACAATGATTCCGTGATCCTGGGACACTGCAGCTGTCATAAATATCAAGTACCCAAATGTAAATCACGTGACGGTGGGGATGTTGCAACAGTCTTAAGTGTGAAAAACAGTCATAAGTCACTTTTTTCAGTGGCGTTGTGTAACTTTGAACAGTCACTAAATGAACTGTTATAAGACAAGGACTACCTGTTTGTCTTACAATGCTACTAATTAGCATTGTCTAATGCCTAAAGAGTGAAAAGGATACCCCACAAAAGGCCTTTATGACTGGTGGTGGTGAACAAATGAAGTGGTGAATATTAGGTAGAAGGATGGGTTGGCTGGAGTAGCTGTTGATCAGATGGTTGCTTCACTGACATTACTAGGTTGAGAGGGAATAAGGTTCCTGCTCATTGGCAAGTTGGCTTGAAGTTATGTTAGAAAATTTAGGAATTCCATGAAGGAGGAAGAAGGTGAGATGCAAACAACTAAATGGCAGAGGAAAGCAAGATAAAGAGACTCTGACCTGGTTAAGACAGAACAGCAACCAGCAAAATGGTGCCAATTCTGGAGTTGGAACCCAGACTGCTATTACCCCTAGCTTCATGTTGGCCGTTGGTGAACATCAAACCACTAAGTAATAAGACTGTATTGTTTTTTGTGACCTCATTGGGAATGAACCAGTGAACCTTGCATGCATGATTGAGAGATCTGGTTGAACAAGACTGAGATGTTGCTCTGTCCAATTTGGGGTTAGTTGCTTCAGTGGCTGTGACTTCAAAGCTGGGGGTGGGATGTAATGTTCCTAAGGGGCTTTAGCTATAAGCCTGGACTGTGTTCCAAAGATGATCGGCTGTGAATGTCAGCGTTTAGATGATAAAGCTGGTATATCACCCATCCTGACAACTAATAGTAGCCCTTCCTGAATTCCTAAACCTTGTCTCAGGCCTAGTGATAAATTTTCCCTGGGGGGAAACAATATTGGGGAACTTTGATTCTGAGGAAGTGAAGTAAAACCTGGGAAGGCTCAGGAATTCACAGCTTCCATGGACCTGGCCTATGTAATTAACAAATCCACACTATTCTTTGTTATGATTAGCTCACTGCCATGTAAATGACTGGCACCTATGATCTCTACAAAAGGGAGGAGGACTCAGCAGGCTTGTTGTCCCAGCCACTTTCCGGATCTGTTTTCAAAAGGATCCAGGGATTTTTCCAGTTATATAGCAGCAAGAGTTCTACCATGCATCTCAGAGACTTCTGGAATTCACAAATAACAGCACTGAATGTAATTGCTTGGTAGTTGCTTCTCCTTGTTTGTTGATCCCACAAGATGAAATACCTGAAGCGATGCCTACAGCACCAAAAGAGGAAGACAAGGAGTTTCACTGAGCAGAGGCATGGACTCATCTGCAGGCCTATAAGGCAACAAAAGTAGTAAAGTCGTTCTTTGCACTTACTACCTTGGTAGAATATTATCCACCCTCCCTGCTGCAGAGCATTGGACAGGACAACTTTTATACAACCCACTGTGACCTATTGTTTGCTGGACTTCTGCAGATAAAATTACTTAAGATTTCAGAGCCATTTGGACAGACACAAATGAGGAGGCTGGAATAACAATTTGCAAAGTAATCTAAGAATTGTCCCCGTACTAGTATGAATCTCTTTGAAGGATGCAGTGATACGCTTGCTCCTGAACGAACTATCTTTCAATCTGGCAATTTTAGATTACCCATCTAATCTCCAATCTTCTCTTTTTAGAAAAGGTTTTAAGAAAAATGATTTGAGCATCAGAGGCAGGAGGTCCTAGATAAATTGTATTATCTTATGTAAATTGTTTTGTCTGGATCTTTTTCAGAGTTTAGATTTGGGCATGAGATGGAAACAGCCATTGGTTTCTTTGTCAAATCCTGGATGGAGGCAGCATGGCCTTCCTTTTAGTGACATCAGTTGTGGTGCTCTTCTGAGCTTCCTGTGAGAGTTGGAGGTCGATGGCATTGCTTTAAAATGGTTCTGCTTCTTACCAAGGAGGTGGCTCCAAACGATCATATGGGAGCAGGAATGGTCAAGACATAAAGTCACTCTTCTGTGGGGTACTACACAATGCTCAGTTATCTCTCTCGTTATTGAACACCTTAATGAAACAAAAGAGTTGTTATATGTGGATTGGGGATAAGGTACATGTCTTTGGACAACAGTAGCTCCCTTGGCCAAGAAACAAGAGATGAGCCCTGTGCCTTAGACTCAAACGCAGGCAGACTAAAAGGGAAACCTTTCTGTTTTATCTTTTTACAATTAATATGCATATGATATTCCATGTGTATAATATCCCAGATTAGGCTAGAGATTTCTGGAAGTTCCTCCCCTAATAATTGAAGAATGCAAGACATTGGGTGACATAAACAACCGAAAGCTGAACCCCAGCAAGAAAAATATTCCATTTGTTTGGAAAGAATTGTCTTCCCCTTTGTTAGCTCAAAAACGACAATATGACAATTTGAAAGTAAAAGAACAATGTTTAGGGGGAGAGTGTTGAAAATATCTATTCAGTTGCACTTGGGCTATTCTTTCTAAAAGGTGGATACAAGTATATTTATTACAGATTTCAATCACATAGGCAGAATCTGAAGACTTCCAATTCTTTTGAAAAAAAGAGGCATGTGTACTTCTCATAAAGTCGTGAATTCTTTAAGTGACCAGCCAATTACTTGAAAACATATTTGTGTGAACTTCTTGACAACTCAGAATAGTCTCTGCTTACAGCAAGAGTCCAATGCCAGACTCAGTTATAGAAAACAGTTTCATGTTTACAAGCTGTGCTATTATTTTATCTGTTCTTCCATGGTAGTTCTTGAAGCACTGCAAGTCATCATAATAAAACTGCAAACCCTATCATTAAGTTATTAATTGGTATTCTTGACACATATTAACAATTAGTGTCACATCCTCTGTAGGCTGAGCCTCTGTACATTAGTGTAGAAATCACCCTTAAGACTGTAAGATATATTTAAAAAAAAAAATCTACCAACCAATTTGCTACCTTTCTTTCTTAAAATTGTGAATTTTTCTACTTATCAATTACTGGTAGCAGTAAGTAACACTATAGGTTTCTTGGGATAAACACATTATCCCCATCCTTCGCAATTTAGCATTTTATAAATCAGGGGTGTACAACTTGATTTCATTGAGGGCCGCGTCAGGGTTGTGTTTGACCTCGGGAGCTGGGGTGCGTGTGGCTAGGGTGGGCATGGCCAGTTTGATGTCACTCATGTCGGAGGCAACTGTGGTTACTCGATCACTCTGCCAATGAAAAAGGGCTCCCAAGCTTCGATTTTGGCTGTGATGGCATCCTGCAACCCACTGCCAGTGAAAATGGAGCTAGGAGGGCTGCCTGCGGCCTTCCTGAGCTCCATTTTTGCTGGCAAGGCACTGCAGGCTGGTCCTTCACTGTTTCCAGGGTGGCCCCACAGGCCAGATCTAAGCTCCTCGCAGGCCAGATTCGGCCCCCAGGCCTTGAGTTTGACACCATTATAAACCATAAGGGTGGCATTTCTATTTATCTTAATTCATACTAGAGTCTCAATTATTATTTTCAAATGTATAAATTATGGTTTATTTTTAAAATGACTTTCAGAAAAGTAGTAAATCAAGGCATATAATTATGCCTCCTACAGTTGCAATGCAAACCACAATAATTCTATATCACTCATATAAGTTTACACTCATATAAGTTTACCTTATATATCACTCATATAAGTTTACCACAATAATTCTATATCACTCATATCTATTCATTGGCCTTTATAGGGGTTATGGTTATCCTTTACTAACAAGGATTAGGGTTAGAGGCTGATTTGCAAACCATATCTACAGCTAATTCACTTTTTTGTTGTGACTGACATTAACCTAAGGGAAAGCAGAGGAAATCTCATAGAAGTTGCTGGAAAGAAAATGCACAAAGCCCATCACTGCTATTAATAAAAATGCAAGAGGTAGTGTATCTGCAGTCATTTGTGTTCATAACACAGTTAAGCCATAATGTAGCATATGATTTCACACTACATGCTGATTCAAAACAAACTCATTATAGTTTTACATAATGGGCTGGTTCCTATTTCGTAGTGCCATAAAAAGTAACTTTAGACTTACTAACAGTTTTTTAGTGTATTTTGTGCGTCAAATTTCCCAGTCTAGCAAAACCCAACAATCATGAGCATCCAAAAATGATACATTTTTGATATACCACCACGTATTTTAAAAACATATAAAATTAAATGTACAGTCCTCTAAACTCTAGTCCAATTCATAATACTAAAACTCAAATTTTTTATGTTATAGAAGTCAAAGGCAGGATTCTTTTAAAAATCAAAACATTTTTGTATAATCTGTGGCTTATGTTTCTGTACATAAAAAAGTATTTTTCAAGTGGTTTGATAATACCATTAAGGTAATAGTATTTATAACAAGACTATAGCAGGCTACATTGTTCCACCACATCTTATTTTTATTTTCTGTCTTCAATATTTGTCATTTACATTTGTTTAATTTTACACATAACTCATAATTCACAACTACCTAATCAATCCACATGTTGAAATATAATCAATACAGATAAATAAATATTAGTACTATACAGTAGCACCTGTAGGAACAATCTTTGTCTTACATTCATTCATACATCATGTTAATGTGATTTAATTTTGTTTTAATATGTAGTCCATCATATGCATTGTGATTTGTAAACAATGGCAAAGGCCTTAGTGTACACCCCAGCCAATTATTTTTTATTATTATTAAACATTAAACTTGTTGGAAGACCTGAAAGACAGGATCAGGAAAGAACATCATGGAGAAAATCTATCTAGGTGGTTGCCAAGAATTGACACTAACTTGATAGCATATAATCAATCAGGCATTAGGCATCACTATTCAATATAATATATAAACTACTTCAAATAAAAAGCTTCCTTGTTATTTTAAATCCATCAGTGGAGGATTAATCTTTCCCCTGTCCTGGAATATTAGAAGCATTAAATTCCTACATAGGACTTCTGATAAAGCAATGGTGACTGAAGATGGCTCTGCTGAGAACAGAACTACTAATCATGGTGACAGGACAAGGAACTGGCAAATTAGATAAGCTCCTTGGAGTTCCCTCCCGGATAAAGGAGAGGATCTGGGATTGTCCACATGCACTCCATACAGTGGGTCCCCACAAGGAGATGATAAAACAGCAGTCTCTCTGTGAGTCTGTCTGGAAGCTGACCGAAAGCCATTTTTTCGAAAGCCACAATTTGGTACCTTCAAAAATACATTGGGTTTGCATATATTTTTTCTTAATCACTTGTGAAAATTGCTTAACAGCTTTTTGGACAGCAAGAATTGTCAAAAAGGCAAAGTTTCATTACACTACGTGAATGAATCCTTAACAAAATATTTTTAATAGAAGTTTCGGGGGGGGGGGGGGGGNGGAGAGGGGGGGGGGGGGGGGGGGGGGGGAGAGGGAATCTTACTATAGAGTAAAAAGCCAAAGGGTGATTGGTACACTGATTGTGCAATGTTATAAATGAACTAAGAGATGGGATGGATTTGAAATTTGATTTTGAAATTAATTACAAACAAGCTTCCTGTGTGTTATTTAAAATTCTATTAAAAATATGAACAGATTTAGAAACTACAGAAAGTGTAAGAAATATTCCCATGGGAAAATATTCTGGATTAGAGAAAAACATAAGACTCGAAGGAACCAGAAAGAATTAACAATTATAATTAAAAGACAAGAGAACCACTAGTATAGAAATAAAATATTTAAATTTGGAGAAATTCAAGGATATTTTGGAGGCAATGCAATCAGAAGTTATTCTTAAGATTGCATGCCACATAAAAAGGATCTAAAAGATGTGATGGAAGAGGATAAATGAGTGGTGGATGTGGATTTGAAAATGACAAGCTACAAGAATATGGAAAAAGCTGTTACACTGGTTATACAAATGAAACCAGTTGATGTCTTCATAACTAAAATAGACACACAAATAATAAAACAGAAGAATTACTTGGACAACATTCTTATCTTGGACTTTCAAAGCACATATGTTAAATTTATGAAGGAGTTCTGAGAAAAAGGCAAAGAAAAATACACTTTTGGGATACTATTTAAAGGAATTAAAGAGCAAGATTTTTAAAAACAAAGGAAAGGAATATAAAGTTGGCTTAGCTGATCGAGGTTAAAATACATATGGTGTTTCTGGTGGTTTTTAATGGGTTTTAGAAACTAGGACTAAATAATAAGATTTTAAAGATTGCTTTATATAAAAGATAATATGAAAAGAAAAAAAATCTGTTATATTTTGAAATAAGGAAAAGAACACAAAGCAGGTTTCTTAAGGTTAAAATACAAACACACACAAATATACATTTTTTGCAAATCTTAATGAATTTTTGCTGATTAGGATTGATGAGGCTTTAACGTTTAATTCACATGTCTTTAGATAAGACATGTGAGATGAAAAGATCTTCTGCTGTAATATCAGAGAAGGTGATGTTATTGAAATTGTATTTGTCTTGATGAAGGGGGCAATCGGTTTCTTATATACTTTTCTTTTTTCTTCCTTTTTATTTTTTCCTCTGCACTTTTTTTCTTTTTCCTTTTTGATTTGTTAGAAACTAATTTGTATATTTTTCCTTAGTTTTTAAATCTTTGTATCTGCAAAATTCAGTAACAATTATTAAAAACAAAACTCCTACATGGGAGAGCATTTAAACAGTAAATTACCGTACTATCCTGATGAAAACAGTCCACTTTACCAATATTTCTTAAAAAGAAAATAAATCAAGAGAGCTTTTCTTTTTAGCATTATACAAATATATGTAACCAGGTCTGTTATATGCTAAAATTCATCTCATTTTGAAATATTATCATTCAAGACATGAAAATGTCCTGGCTAAGATTACATATCATACTCATGTGCGATTTATTTAACCATAGTTGATTGAATTCAGATAAATATCTGAAACTGCCCAATATACACAGCCATATAAACCATGTTTTACAAATCAGAGTAACCTGGTATGCACAATATTCTAAGCAAAAAACAAATAAATCACCTTATGGAACAACTGATGTTGAACAAAACACCTGAACAAACTATCGGCCAACATTCTGCCATATTTCAGATAAAATCGAGAAGGGTGCATTCCAGCTATAAGAGCTGGATCCTAAAACAAAGTGATCATTTGCTCTGTCTTATTTTTGGAATGGGCAAACCATGCAGGTGCAATAGCACCCTTGTATACTAAGCCTTACCTCTACAACCTCTCCAGTGACTATGCATTTTCTAATGCTCTAAAACTGTATACAATGACAATTAAAATGAAATATTTCAGTTTTAACAGCAGGGTGGTTGAAAAAAATAATAATTCTGGAGAAAAGAATGCTTGAAAGCTCAAGAACTCACCAAAATAAATATTTAGTGTAAGAACAGAAAATATCCACAATTCAACTTTATTCTCTTTCACTTTAGCCCAGGGGAGGGACTGTATCTTTTATCAACACAGGATTTTCAAAGTGTACCTTTATTAATCAAGTCCTGCAGCACAGCATATTTCATAAATATTATATGTATATTAAAATAATTTCTGGATGATATCTCCCAAACTATATTAAAGTGTTCATCTGAGACTTGCTTAATAGGTTGAATGGGGCAATATTTCTGGAATAGAACAGCCTGTCCAGTGAGGGATGGAAGGAAGAAATCAGAAGTCTTGGTTTGGACATATGCGTCATCAAGGTACCTTCCCTTTCAATATCTTTAATAGTTAACTTCACCAAACTCTATTAACTTCCTGCTTAAGGATTTTAGTCACATGAAACAATACACTTTCACAGGAAAAGCTTCACAAATCTAGTAAATCTATCCTCAAATGAACAGTAACACTAATAGCACAGGTTTAAATCTTATCCTGTAGACTAAAGAATATTTTAGATTCTAATGGCAGTTTTTTGAGTAGTAAAAAGTTAACAGCAAACCAGTCATGTGTGTCACTTTCCCAAAAGATGGGGGAGGGAGGAGAAGGAAAGAAAAAAAATTAATATTGGAAAGGGAAAGCACTTTCTAAGATGACAACATTAGGCACAAAGCAATATGCCTTAAACCCAAATACTAAATTTGTAAGAAGTACAGCATACAGATTAATCAAATATAAAAACAGAAATGGAGGTGGAAGAATTAAAACTGTCATAAAATCTCTACTAAGGAGATTCATAGTTATTCCCAACAAATCTAGAAACAACAGAGCTGTACAGTAGTCTCAGCTGACATGACTTCAACTCGGGACAAAATACAAGTACAAATCTGACTTTCGCTGCCATCAAACTTTAGGAAAATACATAACTGATCATTTGTCAGTGTTACCCATGTAACACACATACATGTTTCGAAACCACAACATGCAGTTACACAATACCATGCCCGGTTCACCAGGAATATATGTTTGAAATGGTTCTGAACGTTAGTTCTCTGGAACCAAATAGCCATACAGCTGTAAATATATTTGGAAATTCTTGTATGCTGAGACTTCTAGCACCTTGCAAAAGATCCATCTGCTACAACCCCCACCTCCAGGTTGATTCTTCTTTATTGTACTTATTTCATGGGAAGAAATGAGGAAATCTCTTCTCCAGAAACATTACTGTGAATATGCCCAGGCAGCACTGTGAGACACAACAAAATTGCCTTTGCTAAGTTTTAGACCTTGGATCCAATGCACAAAAGTCAAATGTATAAAATGCATAACTCTTCAGATAGCTGTGGAAAAAGCAATAATAACACCTTACTGACAATGGAACATGAAAAATCCTAAATGAAAAAAAAGATCATTCATATCTGCCAAACCACAATACCTTTAAGTCCAAATCCGTATCTGATAAAGGCTATTATTTTATCTATTCCTGCTCCTTCCCCTTTAATCACAGCTTGTTAAGGACAATTTATTAACACACTGGTATCTCTACCAGGAAGACTCCCTCCCATAAATCTCACACTTGTCAAAAAAAAAAAATGCTGCTGTTATCTTTGCTCCTCCCTTAAAAACCTTTCTTCCGCCTTCCTTGTCAATATCTCCTTGACAAATTTAAGAATTCACATTCACACATATATACACACACACCAAGGCCAATTTTCTTTTCCATTGCTACACAAGAGCCAGAGGGGGGGTTTATTTGGTGTAAAAACCTCGTTCTTTCAAAAGTAACAAAATGGAAAGCAGGGCTAAAAATAAATTCTGAATTATTCTTATTATTGGGGGGTTATTCGCATCCTGTCTCCTGGGGATGCCTTATATGTGGTCTGTTTCCTGGAACTGAAATGGAAAAAGAGGAAAAAGAGAAGGGGGAAAAAAGAAGAAGAAACTGGAGAAGGAGGGAAGGAGGAAAGAGATGAGAGCCGCCTGACCACATCGGTTCGCGCCCTGCCCCGCGATCGGGGGGGGGGGGGGGGGTGGACTCGAAGCGCACCCCAGGCGGAGCCCCCTCCGCCCCGCTCCTGCCCCACGCACCTTCCGCGATGACCTTCTTGATCCGCAGCTTCATGTCGCCCAACTCCACCACCTGCCCCACGAAATCGTTTTGATCCCGGCTGGCGGCTCCTAAAGAGCCGGGCCCGGCCAAGAACTCCAATGCCGACTGCAACAGCGACATGGCGACTCAAGCCGGGACTGATGGAGGGTCGAGCGGTGGGGTGGGAGAGCGCCGGCCGAACCCGGCCGGTTCCGTCTGCCGCCGCCGCCAATTACACCCTTGCTCAGCCCCGCCGTACCCGCCCGCTCCTCCAGCCCGCACCGACCCCACTTCCGCCAACGTTGTTCGTCAGAGCAGGAAGCCGGGGCCCCGCCCACTTTGTCGTGTCGCCCCGCCTCCTCCCGTCTCGCCCTGCCAGCCCTTCGCAAAGAAGTTCGGTGAAGACGAGAATCCCTATACGTCGGGTGCCTCCTCGAAAGGGCAACGACGCTTTTCAACTTTGGCCCTTCTTGACGGTGAAAAGATTTTAAGGGGAGCAGGAAGCCCCCCTGCTTTGCTCTTTGCCGATGTATTTATGCACATGGAGATGTAGAAATGATTGGATGGATGGATGGATGGATGGATGGATGGATAGATAGATAGATAGATAGATAGATAGATAGATAGATAGATAGATAGATAGGATAGATAGATAAATAGATAGATAAGATAGACAGATAGATAGATAGATGATAGATAGATAGTATAGATAGATAGATAAAGATAGATAGATAGATAGATAGAGATAGATAGACAGAACAGACAGATAGATAGGATATGATAGATAAATATACGATAGATAAAGGTAGACAGACAAGATAGACAGAAAGATAGATAGATAGAATAGATAGATAGATAGATAGATAGATAGATGATAGGATGCACTAGATAAGAATAGATAGGATGGATAGATAGATAGATAGATAGATAGATAGATAGACAGAACAGACAGACAGACATGAGTTGATAGAAGACAGTAGATGATAGAAGATAGATGGATAGATAGATAGGATAGATAGATAAAATAGATAGATTAAGATAGACAGATAGATAGATAGATAGATAGAATGATAGATAGACAGACAGACAGACAGACAGAGTTGATAGAAGACAGGTATATGCAGTAGAAGATAGATAGATAGATAGATACGGATAGGATTAGATAAAAATAGATTAGATAGAATAGACAGATAGATAGATAGAATAGATAGATAGATAGATAGACAGACATGATAGATAGATATGATAGATAAAATAGATAGATAAGATAGACAGACAGACAGACAGAGATAGATAGATAGATAGATAGATAGAATAGAGTAGATAGATAGATAGAGAGAATAGATAAGATAGATAGATGCATAGATAGATAAGATAGATGGATAGATAGATAGATAGATAGATAGATAGTACAGACAGACAGACAGACAGAGTTGATAGAAACAGGTAGATGATAAGATAGATGATAGATAGATATAGATAGATAGATGTAGATAGATAGCATAGGATGGAAGATAAGATAGATGGATAGATGGATAGATAGATAGATAGATAGATAGATAGATAGATAGATAGATAGATAGATAGATGTTATGTTAATATGTTTCTCCGTGCACCTTTTAGTTTCAGAAAGCTTAATACTGGGCCCCAGTCCACTATACATTGCCTTCTGCCAATGCTGCTCTTTGGCAGTACTGTTTGTTGGGCCATAATATCGATTTCCTCTTAGGAGTTTATATATTTATATTTATATTTGTGCATGTGTACATATAAAACCGATATATATCTTGCTCTTTCCTGCCGTTTTCTTCTCTTCCCCTTATTTCATGTTCACTATGAGCCTTCCGATTTTGACGGCCCCGTGAGTTCAGTAAATTATACATTAAGAGGGATGTATAATGTATTTTTCCCCGTTTCGTGATCATTTAATTTTAAAAATAAAAAAAATAGAATAAAAACACTTTGTATCTTTGCATCCCGGGTTGGGTGGGTGGGGTGTGGGGGGGGTGTAGGTTTAAGAAAAGAGCCCGAAGTGAAAATCGTTCTGTCTTTTACTCTCAAAAAAAAAAACCACAGGAAGAGAATACGATTGTTCAAAGTGGGAAAAAGTCTGAGGGTTTTCCGCTGACTTCTCAAAGGAAGCGAGTCCTTGCATAAAAGTGGTTTCAAGAAAACAAAGCACAGCGAAACCCCCCGACGCCACCCCTTTCTTCCCTTACGGCAGATGCCGACTATCGGGCCACGCCCACGAAGGGCTCGGACCCGCCCTGCTCAATGTTCTAAGCCACGCCCTCCTCCTCCCTCCTCCCCCGCCCCTCTCTCTTTCCGGTGTGCTGCTCCGCGTCTTATCTCTCCTGCCGGCTGGTCGGAATGCTCGCCGCGCCCACGTCGGCTTCGGCGAAGTTGCTTGGACCCTTGTGACGTCATTACTTCCCATGACTTTCGGCACGCGGAGAAACTATTGCAATGGATGCTGCCCTCCCTGCCTGGTTTCCTCACCTACATGATGCATGGGGCGCACGCTACACTCCTTCCACCGGTGTTCTTTCATCTGTTTCCTTGTCTGTTAACTGGCTTCACCCAACTCCTAACACTAGTCTTGGTCTAGACTTAAACAAGCAAAGCTGGCTGAGAAATTCTGGGAGCTGGAAGTCCACAAGTCTTCAAGCTGCCAAGGTTGGAGACCCCTGGTCTAGACTAAAACAAGATGCGAGGTCCCACTGGCCGACGGATGCAAAACGTATGCAAAAAGGACACAGCGGACGAGCAAATTTTCGGGGGTGGCTCC
>BHFT01036298.1:0-98025 GCA_004320025.1 Laticauda laticaudata | reverse complement strand
GCTGCAGTTAAAAAAGCAGGAAAAGAGGGCTGTTTCAAAGGCTGCTTCTCTGCACGCAGCATGCTAATGACGATTTAAAGGCCCACACTTGCAGCTTGCAGGGAAGTACATCATAAATCACCAAACTTCATAAATCCCAAACCGGTAGTTAAACCTGTCATGTCCCACCCCAGTTAATAGTAATAGTGGTGCAGACTTGGTAAATAGTTGGACAGTGTTGAGGGAATCATTTGTTTAGCAGAGTGATGGCGTTTGGGAAAAAACTGTCCTTGCGTCCAGTTGTTCTGGTGTGCAGTGCTCAATAGCGTCATTTTGAGGGAAAGAGTTGAAACAGTTTATGTGAGGGAAAGAAAAAGAGCTGTGAGGGAAAGAAAAAAAGAAAGAAAGAATTATTCACATACTCACATATATTATCTGACACAGAGAAACAACACAGTTTAGTTTGAATGTATACAAGCAGAAAATAAGAAGCTCATGGGGAGAGGTGGTTATTGAAATGGAATATGTAAAATGGATTAAGACCAAGGTTCAGAGTTTAGCATGAAGACGTTTATAGAGTTGGAAAAAATAAAGAATAATTCCATATGTACTTGCAGCTGCAGATCAAAGTCAAAATTAATTTTTGTGTAAACATTTGGATTGCGTTTGTAATTATTATTAGTATTTAAAGCAGGGTTTCTCAACCTTGGCAACTTTAAGACACATGGACTTCAACTCCTGGAATTCTCCAGCCAACGTAGCTCACTGGGGACTTCTAGAAGTTGAAGTCCACATGTTTGCCAAGATTGAGAAACATTGCTACTCTAAAGTGAATCGTATGATATTCTTTCTGTTCCAATATTTGTAGGGAAATAATTTTATAGGTAGTCCTTGACTTACAACCATAATTGAGCCCCAAATTTGTTGTTAAGTGAGTCAATTTAAGTTAATTTTGCCCTGTTTTATGACCTTTCTTGCCAAAGTTGCTAAGTGAAACATTGCAGTTGATAAGTTAGTAACCCAATTGTTCAGTGAATCTGGCTTCCCCATTGACTTTGCTTGTCAGAAGTTTGCAAACGGGAATCACACAGTCTTGGGACACAGCGACAGTCATAAACATGAACCAGTTGCCAAGCATCTGAATTTTGATCACATGATCATGGGGATGTTGCAAAAGTCATAACTTTGAAAACTGGTGATATCACATTTTTCAGTGCCATTGTATCTTCGAAGGGTCATTAAACTGTTGTAAGTCGAAGACTACCTGTAATTATTTTTCTTTATTTTGGGGACAAAATAATATTGCATGTTTACGTGTGGGACAAAATTTATAGCTGTTTCTGGAACTGAACTGTAGACCGACACTATTTTCAGTAGTGTAATTTGAAGATAATTAATCTTGCTTGCTATGCATACCTTTATCTACAAATTAGAGCCATTTTGTTTTTTATAAATATTATTCTTCATATTTGTTAAAGTTGTAAAATGTTTAAATTTTGTGTAGCACAGGCATGTCAAACTCGCGACAATACATCATCACGTGATGTATCACAACTTTTTCGCCCTTTGCCAAACCGGGGTGGGCATGGCCAGCATGTGATGCATCCGGGCCATGGGCCACGAGTTTGACACCCCTGGTGTAGCAAGTATTTCAATTTTTCCAGAGTTTTCTCTCACTCACTCACTTTATCCTGGGGTTCTAGTTTTCATCTAATTTGCTATTTCTGTGTGAGATACCAAGCCTTAAAATAGAAGTACATTTTGTCCTGGGCCTTAATCCTGGACCTTTGCTTAACCCTCTCCCTCCCCCAGAAACCCACATTTCTTCAATAAAGAAAGCAACAAGAGCTGGGAGGGACAGTGTTCTATATGTAAATGGTTGACTCTTAGACTACACTTCTGATTGGCCCAGTAAAGTAAGAAGTGGATTGGTTCACTAGGAACCAATCCAAGGAGCTGCTGAAAGGCGGCAAATTCAAGAGATTGTCATAGGCTGAAAGCAGGCAGGCCAGCCTGTATAAAAGGCTGGCCTCGGCTGCAGCCAAAGTGTTCCTATTCTGACTGTTGTTTGAATAAAGTCTTTTGTTGTTGGAACCCGGTTTACCTCGTGTGTTTTCCGAACAAAACAAAACTTGTTGATCTTTCTGGGACCCCTTCCCCACTGACAATAACACACCATCTTTGCCTTCCAATCTCAATCCCTTTTGAATTAGCAAAAAAAATAGCAAATTTAATTTGCTAAATTTACTGCATGCCAAGAAAGAGGATGACAAAATCTATAAGTTTCTTACCTTGATGAGTTACCGACAGGCTGAAGATAGAGGGAAGGAAGGAAGCAAAATCTGAAAAGCAGACAGGCAGCAAAAGCTTTGAAACTTTTGGAAAGCTTTTTGCTGCCTGACTCTGCCTTTAGGACCCAGCTTCTGCTATGGCTGTTTGGAAGCCAAACTATGGCTGTTTATTAGAATTACAATTAGAATGCCTTTGTTGTCATTGCATTTCACAAATACAATGAAATTTGAAAGCTATTCCAGCACAGTGCCCCAAACACCACATCACAATCATACTACAGAGAATAACAACAACAACAACAACAACAACAACAACAACAACAACAACAACAACAACAACAACAACAATAATAATAATAATAATAATAATAATAATAATAATAATAATAATAATAATAATAATAATAAATCACAAATGCACTGTTTGAGTCAAGACAATTACTGCTTTGGAAAAAAAATTGTTTCTCAATCTATTAGTCCTCATTTTAGACACCTATAATTCCTCCCTGGTGGCAACAGTTCGAAATATGAATGTTCAGGATGGGAACGGTCTGTGGAGATTTTTAGTGCTCTAGAGAGGAGTCTGATCTTCACAATCTCTTCCAAAGAAGAAAGAGAGCAACCAATGATTTTTTGTACTGTGTTTATAACTCTCTGGAGCATCTTCTTATCCACTGCACACCATCCAGCATACCACACCGTTACACAGTATGCCAAAATGCTCTTGATGGTAGAACGGTAAAAAAGTTATGTTGCCACTTTTTCTTTAAAGCCAAACTTTATCTTCAGCTCTCTAAGGCAAACAAACTGCAGAAATATTTTCAGGAACAGCTTTCAATCTTGTGAATATGAAATGGAATCACAGCCCATCGCCCCAACTTTACAAAGAGACAAAGTGAATTCAGTAGAATTTGGACCAAGAAGAATAGAAAAGCTATTTTTTAGGATGTGGAATAATAGTTGGAGCTGTTTTCAATCAACCAATCAGAATAGAGCTGGATGGGACCTTGGAAATCTTCATAGTCCAATCCCCTCCTCAAGCAGGAGATTGTTCTGACCCAAACCCTTTTCTAAAAAAACAAACACAAACCAAAGGAAACAGAAACCTTTTAATGATTCTTATGAATCCCTGGTTAAAAGGCTGCTGCAAACCAATTAGCTTTGATGAGTACGAGCCTCACCAAAACTCTGTGAGGCTGCCAAGAATAACAAATAAGGTTACCTAGAAATATTTTACAATATAAGAGTCTTCAAATACCAACTAAGATACTGCAATGTCCACGAGGCTAGAGTTTCAAAACGTCTTTGCTTCCCGCAAAGAATGTCCGATTCACAGCTGGCTTTTATCTTCTTGAAGGAGGGGCCATTACCTTGCAGCCTTACTCCTGAGTCGCCCGTGCCGCTGCAGCTGCTCTTTCCTGTGAGGAGCCCTGCATGCGCATTGGCACCTCCTCATTGCTGCTGCCAGCCCCCACAATCTCTGAAGGCAGCAGTCCACTCCCCAATGGTCCTGGCTCCTCATCTGAGTCCTCGCTCTCCTCAGCTATCCGCACCTGCTGCTGGCTAACCACAACAGAGATAGATGGCTGTCTAATCTTTTCTTGAAAACCTCCAGTGATGAGCCACCCACAACAGTGGTGGGATTCACCATTTCTTACTACTGGTTTCATGAGACCGCGCGCAGCATCAATAAACCACCGATTTTAAGTTTTGAAACTAACCTTGTATTCAGCTCTGGTGAGTAAAACAGCTGAGGTGCTACAATCCGCTCTGCTGTGTGAATCAGCTGAGCTCACAAACAAGGAAATAAAGCACAGGAATGGGCATGGGTGGGTGCGCAGGGCCAGCTACTCACTGGCACTACCAGTTTGCTAGAACCAGTGTGAACCGACAACATCCTACCACTGACCTACAACTTCTGAGGCAAGCTGTTCCACTGGTTAGCTGCCCTCACCGTTAGGAAGTTTCTCCTTAATTCCAGGTTGCTTCTCTCCTTGATTAGTTTCCATCAGTTGTTCTTGTCTTGCCTTCTGGTGCTTTGGAAAATAAGTTAACCCCCTCCTCTTTGTGGCAGCCCCTCAAATACTGAAATACATTGTTGTTGTTTCTCTTATATTATTATTATTATTATTATATATTTTGCTTACTTGGTGACAAGGTGTGAAAAAGGCAATTCATAAGGGAATAATTATAAAGTTACCTGTTGAATTTTTGCAAATAGTATAGTACCAAACTAGACATTTTCTGGGTGGCTCTTGGTGTGAAAACACTCTGCTGTTTGATACTTTATAAGACATTTTAAGGTGTAGGCTAAATATAGATTATTGACAACAATGAACTGGCTGATCATTGGGATACAAAAAGAAAATGGTCCAATCTGACATATGTTCTCAGTACTGGTTGAGGATGCCAAATAGTTTCTTGCACATACATTATGAACGTTCACTTCTGTTTTAGCACCTATTCTTGCCTTTGTCTCCCTACATTTTTTCATCTCCGATAGCTTGCTTAGAAGTAATATATCTGGGTTGCTCCATGTTTAAGACCACTAGAAGGCAGCAAAGAGTTAAACATTTTTCTTATTGCCATCTGATTGGTCTTCAGATATGATGTGATACGATGATACACCAAATTCCTATATGGTAGGGCTAGCCGGGTAAAAAGTAAGCTGTATTATGCCTAACTATGGTTTATTGAATAACAAAAATAGATTGGATGAACTGGCAAACAATATGGAAATCAATCAGCTTCTATAAAAGTAGTACTTCCAATTGTTGTCATTTAACACCAACAAAAATAGTCTAAATATATCATAACTATATGTTATCACTTGTTGTAGAGATCTGTGTAATCCCTTTTAGTACCCTGGAGTTCCGAAGGCTACAGGGATGTGTCAAATTGCCATGACCATTGAGAAGGAAGTCCAGAAAAGATCCTTAGAGAACACACCGTCACTGCCAACATTTGAGTAAAGATGGAGACAAGAAGAAAAACATCAGACAAAGAGGATTTTTAAAATGAGGGGGAAAGTAGCACATGTATACCTACTGGCAAAATCTCAGTCCCGATGCATTCTGCTTCAGGGGACTGTGCTTAGGAAAAACAATGTATTAATGAACAATGAAATAATCACAAATATCACAACTTATGAACCCCACATTAACCATTGTTAACCAGTGCAATATTAAATAAACAGAAAACATTTCACATATAACAAGAATTTGACTGAAAAGAAAAGAACCTCGGAAAATGAAAGCCCAATATCACATTAATTGAAAATCTATAAATAGAGCCCATTAACACAAATAAATGCAATTAAACAGTTTGTATAATTAACACAAAAAAATTAAAAAGAGGCATCCTGCATTCAACCTCCTATTGCTTCTGATTACATGTGGTACACAAGGACATAATTATGTGCCAAAGATAAAAAGCATAACATCATCAAGATAAAACACTAATACATATATTTTTTTAAAAAAAATCTTCATGCTGTTACTGCACAAAGAACATTTGGAGCATATGGCTATTCAAATTGTTAGCAATAGTAAAAAAAAGAAAACTCCATAAACAAACAAATCCCCCCTCCCCCAAAATCAATTATATATGGAGGAGGAAATCTGCAGGTGCAGACTGCTTAAAACTCAACAACTGTGTGAGTGAAAAGGTATTTAAAGCTTAAGTGCTGCCCTTAATGGTACATGTATTTGAAAATCCAACCATCAGATTCTAAATACCAAATATAAACATTGTGTCTAAAACTCAAACACATCCTAATCACAAAAACATAGAATAACAAAGTAATTGAAGTAAGGAACTTCACTAAGATGTTTACAGGCCATTTATTTTTAATCTTATTATCCTATCTAGCCTCTATTTAAAGAAGAATCTTATCCTTATAAGCTGGGATATATTTTAAATCTGCCAAGGAAGGTTCTAAAATAGTCAGCTGTAACCTCTTAGGAGGCTTCTGTATTCACAGGCATCCATTCCTAAACCATCAATGGGACAAAGTTGTGAAATGGATATCATAACATTGTAGTGCACATTCTATCTTTTCTGTTTACATGTTATCACTTGCTCTTTCCTCCAGAAGAAAGGAGTCTATTTGAGGGGCTGCCACAAAGAAGAAGGAGTCAACCTACTTTCCAAAGGCAAAACAAGACAGACGAGATGGAATGGGTGGAAATTAATATCGGAGAGAAGCAACCTAGAACTAAGGAGAAATTTCCTGACAGTGAAAACAATAAACCAGTGGAATGGCTTGTCTTCAGAAGTTTGCTTCATCACTGGAGACTTTTAAGAAGAGACTGGACAGCCATTTGTCTGAAATGTTATACAGTAACCTGCTCGAGCAAGGAGTTAGACTAGAAGACATCTGAGGTCTTCTCCAACTCTCTTATTCTGTTCTGTAATTTCTTATATCTATTATTCCACAAACATTTGCCCATTCTTTTAAATTTTCCCGTGGCATACAGAAAAAGATATGGATGCTTCCAGATCAGAGGTGGTATTCAGCAGGTTCTGGCCAGTTCTGGAGAACCGGTAGCGGAAATTTTGCCAGTTCGGAGAACCAACAAACGCCACCTCTGACTGGCCCTGCCCCCATCTATTCTCTGCCTCCCGAATCCCAGCTGATTGGCTGAGTCTTCTTTTGTTGTCCTGCACAGGAGAACGGAGCTGGAAAGCAGGTTAGCGGGGTGGGGAGGGAATGGAAATTTTGTAGTAACCTTCCCCATGGAGTGGGGTGGAAATGGGGATTTTACAATATCCTTCCCTTGCCACGTCCACCAAGTCATGCCTACCAAACTGTTAGTAAAAAATTTTGAATTCCACCATTATTCCAGATAGTCCTTGGTTTATGATCACTCATTCAGCTATTGTTGTAAGTTGTAACGGTGCTGAATGAGTGGTGCTTACCACTGGTCTTCACAGATGCAGTTGTTGCAGCACACCTCTATAGTCATACTAACACAATTTAGGCACTTAGCAATCGGTTCCCACGTAATGAGAGTTGCAGTGTCCTGTGGTCACATGATCACCATTCGTGACCTTCTCTGCTGGCTTCCCACAAGCAAAGTCAATGGGGAAGACAGTAAGGTTGCAAGTCTCTCCCACTCCTGCCATATGAGCGCATGCGCACCCACAGCATCTCCCTGCTCACACTCCATAGCACAGGTCTGTCGAGCCACACTTGCGGTATATATCATAGCACTCACCTGTTGCCCTTCTACACCCCGTGTTACTCATTTATCTGCCAGCATGCTTGCAAGATGCCTTAGGAAATCTTGTCATCACTGTGACATGCAACTTCCTGCTAGCTTTCCAATTGACTTTGCTTGTTGGAAGCTGACAGGAAGTTGGAAGTTGTGTTGACTGGTCCTTACTTATCAATAGCAGGATGGCCATCACTAACCCATGTGATCATATGACATCGCACTTTGCTTAGCGACAGAAATTCCAGTTCCAATTAAATGAGAACTACCTATGATGATATAGATCAGGGGTTTGCAAAGCTTTTTGAGGCCACAGAATCTGTGAGTTAAACCCCTGATTAAGAGGCAAAACAGTAGCGATAGAAAATTGGTGTTAAAATGAAAAGTAAAAGTAAGCTGCTTATTGTAAATGCCCAATGAATATTTTTCATACACAAAAAATAAAAATTGAAATTGGTTCAATTTAACTGAACCAATTCATGCTTTGGGCATTTTTCTTGTTAAACATAATTACCTGGAATGCTGTTTTTCTTCTCATGAAGTTCAGGATATTTATTGTTCAAGTTGAAATGTTTGATTTCCAGATGACTTAATAATATTGCAGAACTCATACTGTTATCCATTGCTCACATCCAGCACACAGTACATTTTATTTGTTTTGTTACATGTAAAACCAAAGCTGATAAAGTTCTGATCATACTGTTTCCCCATTTATTTAGTTCTGCTTCAGTTTGATTACTACCATTAGAAGTAGTAGCAACACAACTGGAATCTGTTTTGATTTTGCTGCTTTCCCTTTTTTCCATAACATCTACAATTGTACTCAGCTGATAACTGATTATACATATTTGAGGAAATACAGTATTAGGTCTAATCAAAAACCATATGCATGTACAGAAAGGTATATTATACCTGGAGTTTATGTATTTGTGTCAGAAGCATCACAACTAAAACAAGGCATACTATGACATAAAATTTAAAATATAAAATACAAGATTAAAATATGTACAGTACAATACCTAGAGTGAGTGTGGATGTATGGATTTTTTAAAAGTTTAATGCCTCTCTTTCATGTATGTTATTTTGGATTTTAAGCACATGTGCACTGCAGCTGAGCCCTGCAATCCGAAATTTATTAATTCCCTTACAACTTAGTGAGACTGAGTCTTAGTAAGTATGCATAGCATACCACCTTGATTTTGGGAAGAATTCTTGGAGATAGACATATGCGTACAAATATTGTCAGGAAAAAATGTGTGAAAAGGGAGGGAAAGACTGATCACAGAGCTAAAAGAGATTTTACAAGTTTTGGGGTGGGCAGTATGTCAGGCTTTTGTGCATGTACTTTAGAGCAGTCATGGGATTCAAAAAAAATTCCTACTGGTTCTGTGGACATGACTTGGTGGGCATGGCGTGGCTTGGTGAGTGTGGCTTGGTGGGTGTGGTAGGGGAAGGATACTGCAAAATCCCATTCCCTCCCCACCTCACTCACCTGCTTTCCAGCTCTGTTCTCCTGTGCAGGGCAACAAAAGAAGACCCAGCCAATCAGCTGGGACCCGGGAGGCAGAGAATAGATAGGGGTGGGGCCAGTCAGAGGTGGGGTTTGCCAGTTCTCCAAATGACTCAAAATTTCTGCTACCGGTTCTCCAGAAGTGGTCAGAACCTGCTGAATACCACCTCTGCCATAGAGATAATCCTCAACTTACAACCAGATCTAAAATCAAAACTTCTATTGTTAACTAAGACTGTTGTTAAGTGAATTTTGCCCCATTTTACAACTTTTATTGCTTCAGAGATTAAGTGAATCACTGCAGTTAAGTTAGTAACATGGTTGTTAAGTGAATTCCCCATCGATTTTGCTTGTCAGAAGGTTGCAAAAGGAGATCACATGACTCCAAACATCATAAGTATGAATTAGTTGCCAAGCATCTGAATTTTGATCATGTCACCATAGTCATAAGTTGGAAAAACAGTCCTAAGTCACTTTTTTCAGTGCCCTTGTAACTTCAAATGGCCATTAAACAAACTGTTGTACATCAAGGGTTATCTGTATATGATGAAGGAAAAATTACATTGAGGTAGGAGGAGATGGCGGAATGAGTCTGAGGGGTTTCTCTCTCACCCCTCCCCCTTAATCCCTTGTTCAGACCTTGCTGCAGGGAATTTTTGCCTATGAATAGAGCTACCTATCTCTTATCTGCTGTGGGCTATTAAGGAAGATGAAGATTACTTTCCAAGAGCATGTTTCTTCATTTCTCATCCAAGGAAATATAATATTCTGCCTTTTTAATATTTCTCCAAACATTTCATTCTTCTAGGAGGGAGTGGGTGCTAACTTTCTACAAGTTAATTCAGCAACTCCATCAAATGAGTTTGAGGACTGCTTTTACCTTGGGACACCCAGCTGCTCAAAATAATCTAGTGTTTGGAACATTGCAGCAGCCCTCTCTCAAATACAGGGAAGAAACACAACTTAATTTAGAAATGTGTTTGATGATCTGGGCCTGTTTGAAATGACTTCATCCCACTCCTTGCTTTTCAGTCTATAACCATGCTGAATTATCTGAATGTTCTGTGCTAAAATAAGCACCTTCCCAAGCCTTGTGCTGGCTTAATATGAAACAGAAGAAACTTAAGATCAACCAAAAATGTAATAAAAAAATAATGAGTGTGGGTTGTGAGGTAAACTATCATTTATATAGCATTTTAGATTTTGTCAAATTTATGTGTAGTGATTTTAGGGCTAGCAAGAGCCAAAGATATCAGAACGCTCTGCCAGGCAAAATTTCACATCAAGGATGCTGTCACTGACTATTCTCATTTCCAAGCTGTTAGTGACACACCTGGAACACTCCATGATAGATAATAACTTTATTTCTGGAACGAAGATGCAGCAATTACCTGCAATCACAATTTCTCCTGGGGCATCGACTGAGAGCATAGAAAACAATAATGCATGCAAGTTTTCTTTTATTTTTTATTGAAATTCGGAGTAGTTGCAACTTCAGTGCTTGTTGATATCAGCAAAATTATTGATCGAAGGCTCAGTTCACACATTGGATGAAGCCATTGTCTCATGAATAACCTTAAACTGGCGGTGATTTGCATATTGTGCTAAAGATATAAAGCCTGATTTATAGACTATGCTTGCTGGATTCACACTATATCGTAAGACAAAACCAAGCAAATTATATTATGGTTTACATCTACAAAGGCAGCTGGTGGTTAACCCAACCAAGCCATGTGCTAATTTATGCATTACATCGTTTCATCTCTATTTCTTCTCTCTCTCTCTCTCTCTCTCACACACACACACACACACACACACACACACACACATATATCTTGTTTCAATGGAAATAAAAATTCACAGATGGCTACAAAATAAATGTTGACATTATATTAAAGTTATATTACTGGTACTTTTGTTGTTGTGGCTGAAATTATTTTGGTTCAGGTGATCAGCAAAGGGCATTGTATTCATAACTTTTTCTGCATTGAAGAGTATCTTGAAATTTCAGCTGGTGCAAAATTCACTGGGTGTGAATGCAGCAGCACGAGCAGTTATGTGTGTCTCTGGTAGAACACATGTTATATCTTTGCTCCATTGATTACCAGTTTGTTTCTGGGTCCAATTCAAGATGCTGGTATTATTAAATATAGATAGGAAAGTTTATAATTACTGATAGACCTGTTATATAAGGGAAGGAGAACGCATCTGAAATTTCTGATATATTTTTCAACATTCAACCAGGGTGGACTTTTTATGTTTAATGTCAGTGTGAATGAAACATTCATCATTTGTTAAAATATTTTTTGTACACAAGATTTTTTTTTATTTTTATTTTCGTGTCTGGTGGTTGTTTCTTCTTCTATATTTTAACTTTGGAATAAAGTAAAATAAATAATGAAGTGAAATAAAATAAAACAAAACAAAATGGTAAAAAAAAATCCTGGTGGTGAACCTGAAGGCCTCATACGACATGGGAATAGGTTATTTGAGGTACTGCCTCTTCCAGATTTCATCTGCTTATCCCACCTAATCTCACAGGATGGGCATGTTATGGGTTCCATTATCTTGGAAGCTACATTTGGTGGGCTCTAGCTCCTCTGCTGTGGCCCCATGCTGTGGAATCTCCTCTCAAAGTGAAGATGACCTCATCATTTCCAAGCTTCCAAAGGACCCTCAAGACTGGTTATACCAACAGACCTGGGGATCTCTGGGGAGGGGTGAACTAATGAGGTGGTTCCATAACTATTAACATCCCTTGTCTTTTATTCTTATTTTAGCTGTTTTTATGTTTCCTGGATGTTTTTAATATTTATCAGTGATAATGATTTTAGATACTGTTTTAATTCTGCTGTACACCAGCCAGAATTGCCCACTTGTGAGATGGGTTGCCATATAAATTAAATAAATAGATAAATAAACAAAACTTTTTCAGAGGTTTTTTTTTTTTTAAGAGATCATACCTAAGAGTTCTTTAGATAGTGAGAGGGGCAGAATATAAATGTAATAAATAAATCATTATCATTTGTATTGTGTCATTTAAAAAAAAAATCTGATCAGTGAAGTAATATTTATTTCATTCAATGATAGCCCTAATTACAATATTGATAATACAGGAAGAAAGCTTAGGTCATTCAAGGCACGGTCACATTTCAAATTTATACACAACTGTTATATCCTAGGAATTGTAACTTGGGAAATGTATTCTTCAAATTATAATAAAATTGCATCAATTACAGGAACCACGGTTCCCAGGAAAACTTAGAATATTGGTTTGTGTACCTGTGGTGCAAATATACATACTGTACATTATTTTGAGTTTCATAATTTCAAACCTTTAGATTCTGAATTGAATATGCAATTATTTCAATCCTAGGACAAAGCGTAAATCTGTAAATCCCCAACTGTCTTGATGAAAGATGTTTAATTTTTCCAACACATCCTAAGATCCATATCATTTTGTCATTTCCATTTCATTTCTACTGAAACTATGGACACACTTGGAAATGATTGCTTTGTAAACAGTTTGAGAGCAGATTTCAGGATAATGTAAAACAAGCTCTTCCTGTTCACTGCCACCCAGTTTTAGTCTACAGATGGCAATGCAGTTTTGCTGCTTTTCTGAAAGAATGAAAGTCCTTTGAATAATGGAGGCCCACACACTCTCCCATGGTGCTGTCCTTGTGATTGACAAGTTTCTCAGAAAAAGTATTCTCTGCAGCGCAAAGAAGAAGCTATTTATAGTAAGGGCAAGGCAGTTGAGCTAACTTGGGATAACAGAATTTCTGAGTTCACATATCACAGCTAAGTCCTAAAATGGCTTCTTTGGTTTGGGTGTAGACCAACTCTAGTTATGTTTTAAAAAAATTATGTTAAGCAAACTGAAGCTTCATGTTATATGCAAACTAGGCCACTCATTGAAGTTATAGTATGAGCTTCCAGAATTTAATTCTTTAGCAGTGCTGTATTACAGAAAACCATTATGGATGAGAATCATCGACCTTTTGAAGACTTTGATGCCCTTTAAAATTCCCAGAAATAACATTTGCACTGAAATTAAAAACAATTGCTTTACTCCTCTGTCTGCTCGACCCATTCACATTATTCTTGACATAAAGAGGATTTGTTTCCAAGGCATGGCTAATTGTGTTTACTGAGGGTTTTAATGAATTTTAGATCAATTCAACCATCAAATGCAAAGGAAGGGACACCCGAATCAACTGTTAACCCTTTTATTCCTCAACATCTCCCATACTCACTACAAATACCCTACTTAACCTGGTTTACTGGTTTTTATGTGACAATTGTGTTTTCAGTTGATATGGTCTCCTGACTAGCCAGTAAAACTGCTACCTCAACCAAATAGCATCAGTTGTGGGCAGTGGTGGATTTCCAAATTTTTTCCTACTGGTTCAAAGACCATCCTCTGTATCAACGTTGGTGAGCTGTGCTGTTTTTTAGTTCAGTTGAGGCACGGCAATCCACTTTGCCAAGTGAATCAGCTGACCTAAAAAACAAGGGAATATAGGAGAGGTAATGGCGGGGGTGGGCGGGCGAGCCCAGCCAGAGGTGGTATTTGTCAGTTCTCCGAACTACTCAAAATTTACGCTACCAGTATGCCAGAACCAGTCTAAACTGGTTGAATATCATCTCTGGTTGTGGGTAAATGACAGCAGTAATATTTTTCTTTCAGAAATACATTAGTCTTATCTCCTCTTGGACAACAAGTAAAAAACAGCATAATTCAGAGAATGCTTGAATGTAGCATATTTTATCATCAAATTCACAATTTCACTGATTGCTTACTGTCTCCCAGATCCATCAGCCTAAACTGGGTTTAGCAGCCATATAATCTCCTGGCCAAAAACAAACAAACCCTGAGAGAGTAGAGATTTGTGAGTTATAGATGACTTCCCTTTCTTATCAAAATGCCCCCCTTTAAAAAAAAAAAAGAAAACTAGCTCCTGATAAAGTGTTCATGTAATGTTTGTGTTACATATCATGTAATCCTGTGCAGATTTACTCAGAAGTCACACTTTTCAATTCAAGAAGACACCCACATGAATACCCCCCTCATGAATATGCATAACTCTAAAGTCAGTTTTCCTGCAGCCACAAACACACTGGTGTTTGTGATCTTAGAATGAATGATGGTCAGGACTGAGTTGTTTTTGGATTGGAGGTTACCAAATATTGGGGCTGGAAGCTAGACTGGGAAGCTGAGAATACAATCCCCAAAAATGACAATAACAAGCCCACAAAGCTCCTGGAATGAGAGTTCCCTTTAAGTAAGGTGAACAGATAGCAGATGCAGTTTAATTATAATGTGAGGCACACTGAGATTTAAAAAATTTACA
Source organism: Laticauda laticaudata (assembly GCA_004320025.1). Taxonomy (NCBI): domain Eukaryota; kingdom Metazoa; phylum Chordata; class Lepidosauria; order Squamata; family Elapidae; genus Laticauda; species Laticauda laticaudata. The sequence goes on along the minus strand of BHFT01036298.1, from coordinate 83,672 downwards.
TTTATTCTGATCAGGTTTGAGCTCTTGGTGATTGAGCAGAAAAAATAGATCTGGGGTTAATACTGGGTAGCTCATTGAAATGTCAGCTTTGCTATGAGAAATGCAAATGTTGTATTAATTATAGAAGAGGTCAAAAATAAACTGAACAGAATGGCCTCCAACAAATGAATGGAACAGCTATTAGTTGAATGCTGTGTGCAGTTCTAGTTGTGCCTTCCACAGGAAGGATAATTAAAATAATCAGGGACAGGAGCAAACTGAACAGACAAAAACCAGACAATGCATAGTTAAACTGTGGGATTGGAAGATGTAGGACAGCTGCTGATATGGACAGCTTGAAATGGATTTGGACAAATTTATGGCAGACAAAGCTATAAATGACTACGAGTCATTTATAGTGACTATTCCATACCTCAGATCAGAACAGTGAGAAGAGAAGAGAAGAGAAGAGAAGAGAAGAGAAGAGAAGAGAAGAGAAGAGAAGAGAAGAGAAGAGAAGCGAATTCTTGACTGGCCAAGTGTGATTGGATACACAAGGAATTTGTCTTGGCGCAAATACTCTCAGTATACCTAAAAGAAAAGATACATTCCTCAAGAGTCAAGAATCATAAGATACAACACTTTATAATAATCATAGGGTACAATAAGCAATCAAATCATACTAGGAAACAGTCAGTATAAATTGTAATGATACAAGCAACAAAGTTACAGTCATACAAGGGAGAGATGGGTGATAGGAGTGATGAGAAGATTAATAGTAATAGTAATGCAGACTTTGTAAATAGTTGGACAGTGTTGAGGAAAGTATTTGTTTAGCAGAGTGACGGCGTTCAGGAAAAAACTGTCCTTGTTGCTAGTTGTTCTGATATGCAGTGCTATATAGTGTCATTTTGAGGACAGGAGTTGAAACAGTTTATGTCCAGGATATGAGGGGTCTGTAAATATGTTCACAGCCCTCTCATTCATAATAGGATTTTAAAGCCCATGTCACACTGAACCAACGGATGCAAAGAGGATGTAAAACGGACAAAAAAACTTGCCATCCATTCGAAAACGCGATGTACTCACTGCCTCCGTTTGCTTCCTCTCTATCCGTCCAGCATCCCGTTTATTGACGTTTCATCTGCTCCAAAAGTTTTAGGCTGCCCAAAACTTTTGCGGGGAAAATGTATCCAGTTTGTCCGTTCTGCATCCGCTACGCATCCATTAAGCATCCGTTACGCATCCGCTATATCCGCTTGGCATCCGCTGCGATTCTGCGGCAACTCGCATCCGCTCGGAGGCAGGGAGGAAGCGGAACGGACGCGGAATGGATGCAGAACGGATGCCTAGCGGATGCAGCACGGAAACAAAGCGTTTAAAATGGAAAAAACGTTCGCAGAGGGACCTATCTCGGATATTAAGGATGTCTACAAATGCCTACAGGATGCCTAGAGGATGCCTAGCGGAAAACCTATATTGCTTAAAAAGGGGAGCAACTCATCTGCATCTCACTTTCAGAACAGCAGCCCAGCAGTGCAGACCTCTGCAGCCTTATCTGCCTCTTGCTCTTCCACAGCATCCAGTCATGTCCACCGTGGATTGTAACAAAGTCCTTTCGGCAGCCAACCATCGTTCTGCAACAGTGCGAAGCCATCTGCAGCCTCTGTGAACTCTACTGCGAGAAGAAAAGGAGCCACCCAAAAAGAGTCTGGATCCAAAGATGGTTCAACCAGAAGAGCAGAGGATGGACTGTACACCAAGCTGATGGTGGAGCTCAGGAACAAAGACTCTTGTGCATTCCAAACTTCATGAGGATGCCTCCAGCCATGTTTGACGAGTTGTGAGCGCCTGACACCCAGTGTGACCAAGGCAAAACACCAGCTTCCGGCCCAGCCTGAACCTGGGCTCAAGGTGACACTCATTTCTGCGCCACCTGGCTCAGGGACCTCCTACAGGAGCATGCAGTACGGCTGGAGGGTGCCATCCAACACCATCAGCATTGTGGTCAGAGAAGTGGTGCAGGCCATCATCGAAGAATACAAGGAGGAGCTCCTCCAGTGCCCCTCCACTGAAGAAGGATGGAAGAAAGTTGCAGAGCAGTGGTATAAGAAGTGGAACTTCCCACAACCGTTGGAGCCATAGGTGGCAAGCATGTGGCCTACAAAGCGCAGCCAAGTCGGGGTCCACTTATTTAACTCCAAGGGCTTCTTCAGCATCATCCTCTTCGCCATGGTCGATGCTGACTACAAGTTCATGTACATCGATGCTTCAGGCAACGGCTCATCTTCAGATGCCCAGGTATACAACGCCAGTCACCTCAAGGAGGAGCTGGAAGGCAACCTCATTGTGGGTTTCCCAGATCCAGAACCCCTGCCCACGACACGCAAGATGTGCCCTACTTCATCGTGGGGGATGACGCCTTCTTCCCTCACAACCTTCCTCATGAAGCTGTCCAGGGCAAGGCGGGTGGTGGAAAACGCCTTTGGCATTCCTGGCCAACAGGTTCCAGGTACTTCTCATCACCATGCAGCATCGCCCAGAGACCGTGAGGAGGATCGTGGAAGCTTGCTGCATCCTGCACAATCTCATGCGCACCCGCTACCCAGTCTTTTCAGAACAGGCTCATGGACCTCCAGCAAGGCAATGGGGACATGGAGCCTGGGGAATGGAGGCAAGGGCGAAACCTGATCGACATTGAGATGTGCAGGCCCAACAGAGCCTCACATGAAGCGAAGAAGCAGCGCAACCTCCGGAAACACTGGTGCAACTCCCCAGCTGGAGCAGTGGAGTGCAAGACAGGATGGTAGATGCTTAATGGATGCTTCCTTCAGCCTGTCTCATCACACTGATGAGATTTGGCCATGTATGTTTGGTTGGCCTACAATGAACAGGGCGTTTAATAAAGACTTGTGTTTATGTTGACATGCGTGGATAATTATGACATTATTATTGATAATAAAGGCCATAGGTGTGGCACCTGGGAGGGTGGACCATACAGTCCCACTAGCTTGCACTGGAGGTTTATCTATCCCACTGCCTATCCTACCCATCCCACAGCTATTACCCATTCCACATGTATCCTAACCCATCCAAAGCTATCCTTACCCATCCACAAGCATGCAAAGGCTTAAACCATTTCTAAAAGTTTCCAGCAAGAGTTTATTAAAAAAAAAGAAATGAAGCAAGTGTGTGAATCATAAATAGACTTTATTAACAAGAAGCTATAAACAAAAATGAGTTCTTGGCACTCCTCTTGGTCGCTCAGTCTCAGGGGTGCAGGGTCCACGTGTGTGCAGGTGGCTGGTGCTGGAGTGCTTGTCATCAGCTCCTCCAGAAGCAGAAGCAGCAGAAGCCCCAGCCCCAGAACAGCGAGCCCGTGCTGCAGAAGCCCCAGCAGAACCAGAATGAGGGCCAGGGGGCGGGATGGTAGCCCTGTCCCTTTGCCAGGGCTGGCAGCAGATGGCTGAGGCTTGCTGTGCTTCCGCTGTTGTGGGGTTGCTGGCTGGCAGGGAGGCTGGCAGGAACCAAGGCTGGCAGGAAGGCTTGCAGGGAGGCAGGCACCAAGGCTGGCAGGAAGGCTGGCAGGCAGGCAGAAGCAAGGCTGGCAGGAAGGCTGGCATGCAGGCAGGCAGGCACCAAGGGTGGCACAAGGCAGGCACCAAGGCTGGCAGGGAGGCAGGCACCAATGCTGGCAGGAAGGCTGGCTGGCAACCGGCTGGCAGCAAGGCTTGCAGGGAGGCTGGCAGGGAGGCTGGCAGCAAGGCTGGCAGCAAGGCTGGCAGGCAGACATGCAGGCAGGGCAGGCAAGGCAGCCAATCCGTCCGGCAGCAGGTCTTTCCTCTGAATGGCGACCTGCTTCTGAGCTGCTTCCGTTATATCCGGGGGCTGATGCAATGCATCCTCCCTGCATGCGCAATTAACGCCAGGCATCCGCGAGGCTTCCGCTGTGCATCCGCTGTGCATCCTCTGTGCATCCGCTTCATCTGTTCGGCGTCCGTTCTGCATCTGCTGTATCCGTTCCGCGTCCGCTTTGCTGAGGCCCCCCGGAAGCCCTGCGGATGCGCCATCCGCTCCCATCCGCTTCCATCCGCTGGGCTTCCGTTCCGCATCCACTTTGCATCCGCCCTGCATCCTCCAACGTCTGTGTTATCCGCTCCGGTTATGCAAATTTTTGCCCTTTTGAGAGCGGATAATAACAACGGATGGAACATTTTGCTCGTCTGCTGTGTCCTTTTTGCATCCGTTGGCCAGTGTGACATGGGCTTTACACAGCCTTCTCCTGAATCAATCAAGTCATCATTATTTTCCTTTTTTATAATTTGAAGATTTCTGTTGGGGTGGTATTGTTTATGATATTATAGCTTTAATGCTTTTATACTTTATACAAACTGCTATATATTTCTGTACTGCAACATTTGGCAATAAAAAACACACAAGATGATGACAAAGTATATTTCTTCAAAATCTCTGGAAGGATAGAAGTTATTTTTGTTTTCATCTTGATGTTTACAACTTGACCTTAAGTTTCACAATTAAAATACGTTAAGTGTTCTTTTCCTGGTAAGATTTTTCTTGGTATAGATTATTTGTTTGAACATCAGCTTTTATGCAGTTATGCTGCAGTTGCTTTTCTGAGTATTTTGTTTACCTCCTACCAGTGGGTTTCTGCTGTTTTGTTTTGTGAATGTTATCGATTAATTTTTGAAATATGGCTGGGTATGAGAGTATTTTTAAGGATGGAAACAGTAAGCCTCCAATTCCCATTGTTAAGGGAAAGCCGCATACAATTGTCATGTGGGGATATAATTCCATCAACCTTAAGATTCTACAGCCCACCTAATTGTCAGAAAGTAAATAGTCCCCTTTGATCTAGAAAAGAACCAAAAAGAAAGCATGTGGGTTCAAAAGCTCTCCTTGGTAGAAGCTGTTGATGCTGTCTAGCAAGATCTTTCAACTTTTCAGTTTGGTTTTTCAACTAGGCATGACAATACTAAGGACTGACAATTGATTGAATGTTGACTTGTCTACATGTAGGCCACCACTGGCCCATAACCTTTTATTTATTCTTAGTTCTGGAACAGAAATCTGAGTTGTTAAACTATATCTTGCTTAAGAATACTTTGTTGAGAAAAATCACAATTAGCTGGGTTCACCATTGCAATAAACACATGTGCACATACATTATGAATTAACATATGTTAACACCCAGGGCTAAGTAAGATTCCAGCTATCTGCTTTTCATAGATCTTATGCTTACCAAGGTGAGCAAGCTGTGGTTTTTGAGACAGAAGAATTAGATGTGCTATCAGGGGGAGGAAAGCTAAGAACGAAGGATGCTGGTCCCTTTGAATAATACCAAGAATGGGGAGAAGATAGCTAGTTCTGATATAATGGTAAAGATTCAAATTCCAAATAATTATGGATCATATAGTAGATTTTGTCTCAGTCATTATATCTCAACCTCACCTATTTCATTTTGGCCACAAGCACAGCATTAGGGGGAAATGGGGTTGGATTTCTAGTATATGCTTAGATCAAACCAAGCTAACTATGTTATGGCTTAGCCTGAGCAATGTGGAAACCCAGCCATTATATCCTTAATTTGTCATACATGACTGAAAGTGCCTGGCAAAATATTAATTCTTGCTGTCTTAAGTGCCAATTTAGAGACAAAGAACAGGAACTTGCTGGAGTTAAAGCCCAGTCACAATCTGAATAAAAGCACTAATTCTGGTGACAGGGACATTGAACTGTTCTTCTTGCCATATTATTTCACAATCTGCATCTGCAGACCAACAGGTTGGCAATTGCTGGGATCCATCCACCTCCAACACTAAACCCATAGAGTTTGAACTTACAAGAAACAAGAGATCGTTTCTTAATTCTGGCTCATAAATCTGCCCACTCTTATCTGTATGCTTTTCAACTCATTCCCAAGGTCAGTTCTGAAATGGAGAAAGCATTGCCTCCCTTCTCTCCATCCATTAAAAAAAGCAGTAAAAAAGATAGACAGATAGAACCTGCAGCCAGAGATGAGCAACCTGAGGTCAAATAACCTATTAGCTGCTGCCAGAAAGGATGCCAACATCACTTAGTGTTACAGAAATTCATAGTGAAATTGACAGGATCCAACTAATGGGCATTAACATGAGAGATTAGAAATGAGTATTGGAAATATTGGCTAAGGCACCATGAAATGACAGGAAAGGGAAGGCAGGCTGAATGCAAGGACTGGTTTTGAATGAAATTAGTTGAATTCAAGTGAAGTTTGTAACAAAAGGTTGCAGATGGAAGGCATCCATTTCAGGATTCCAGTTGTTTCAATATCATTCTTCTCTTCCATTGATCTTCTTGATGTTGTCTACATTTTGTGACCTTTAAAGACTCTTAACTTTCAGTATTTAAATACTCTCTCTCCCCATTTCCCATTTTTTGGTTCTGTAAACTTTAGGATTCAGATAAATCTGCAGTTAAAAAAACCCCCTCATTTTCTGTAATTTTTTTTTTACCATCATCATGTATGGACACTTTGCAATAATGAATTACATTTGATTTTACCTTAATGTGTATCATGCCATGCTCTCTTTGTTGATGTAGAACATGATGTCACATTTACAAGAATATATAGCAGATACCAATAAATGAGAATTTTTCTAGCTCAGGTTTGAAATGAGGAGTCCTTGGTGCTTTCCGAGCTTCTTTTCTTGCAGACATTACCCAAACTAGGTAACATCATCAGTGCTGGTTTGAGTAACAAAATATCTGTGGAAAACAACTAAGCACAGAGAGCACCAAGGACCCACATAGCAGATAGAAATTAGTACACTTTCCAGTTTAAGAGCTGCTGAGCTGTAGTAGTTCCCAGCATCTTTCACTATATGGGCATCTCAAAACCTTGACCCTTGTGCATGTCACCAGATACAAAAGGCTTCAGTTGCCAGGACCCCTCACTCCTTCTTGCAGATTTTGACACAGCTGCCTTCCCATCAGCTTGCCATGATTATCTGGAATTATAATCTTCCAGATGTTGAGTTCCCTGATCCATACTCTCTGGAGTAGCAAAATAAATTCTTGAGGAATGGAATTGTCTTTACAGTTGTTTGATAACTCCTGCTATTTTCTTCATATTTGTTTGCAAATGGGGTGCAGTCAGTTCCACCACTGAATACCTTTGACCCGCTTACCATGAGTTAAGGAAAATACCATGGTCAATCTTCTAGGCCGGTGTTTCTCAACTTCGGCAAGACATACTGGGTGGGGAATTCTGGGAGTTGAAGTTTCCCAGGTAGACTTCAGAGAGAACAAGGTTGCCAATGTTGAGAAACATTGGACTAAGCAGCATGTCTTTTTGGAAAGAAGCACATAATAATTTACTTCTCTTAACCTTTTGGCGAACTTTTAGGAGGAAAGACTAGAGAATGAAGCAAGAATGGTTTTGAATGGTTACTGTTAGGATTTTTTTTATTCTTTCTTTACAATTCATAGTTGAATGTACCAAATTAACTGAAGCTTTATGTTTTGATTAGTCTGAGACTACAAATAATTAAAGAGAATGAGATGCCGTTGATAGATTTCCCTTCTAATAATCTAAAATGGCTACCTTCACTATATGTTGTGCTAAACTGTTCCAAAAATGTACTGTGCACTGCATTATGTACATACTTTGTTCTCAGAATTTATCACTATCCACCTTCTTTAGAAAATATCCAATTTATGTTAGGAAGCAAAAGGAAGAACATTTTCTTATTGAGAGTTGAATTTTTCTTATGTCCGGCATATATTCCCTTCCTTGCCTTTGCTAAATTCAGAAATTACAAACCTTGCTCTGGTCTTCAGCTAGGAGTGAGTCCAAAGGCAATTATTCTTCATTGAGGAACAGATGTGAAATAATCAAGCCATACAGACACATATATGAACCAGAAGTGGGTGCACAATAGTGGTGATATTCCACTGGTTCACACCGGTTCAGTAGAACCAGTGACAATAATTTGGTGTGGGTCACCAAACCGTTAGCGATTTCCGCCAGGCCACACCCCCAAACTGGTCGCCCGGTTGCTGCTCACTCACTTGTCCCAATTCTCGCTCACCCCGCCTGACGCTTGCCCTGCCCAGTCACTCCTCACTCCATACTGGGTTCTCATGGCTTAACCTGCCTTCCTAAATGGTGCCTGGCCCTGTGCCCCAACTGAGCAGCTCTGATCTTCCTGCTCACAGGTGAACCTGCGAGTTGCGCTAGGCCCCCCAGCATCCCCAGAGNTCACAGGTGAACCTGCGAGTTGCGCTAGGCCCCCCAGCATCCCCAGAGCTTGCCTCCCCCACCATCCCCCAAGCTTGCCAAGCCCCCCCCCCATTCCCGGGCTCACTTGGTAATTTCATTGCTGGCATGGTCCCATCCCAGGCGGGAGCACTGGCTGCAGCCTAGCTAGCTGTTCCTCCCATCCCTGGGCTCACCTGGCAGGACCGAGAGGGTGGATGTCCCGGGATGTACATGTGTACAATTTGCTGCGACTGCACCTTTCTTCCCTTCCCCCTGGGAGGACGATGTGGGCAACAGGGGCTGGAGCAGCAGCACCGCTTGTTTTGTTCCTTCTCCCAGAGCACATGCTGCTTCCAGTCTCGCCTAGACAGTGGGTGGGCAGCCTTTGGGGGCATCTCTATTGCACTGGGGCTGAAAGGGGCAGCGGAGGTGCCCATGTGCGGCAGCCCTGGTACTTCCACCCACCCCCCCAGAATACCACTGCTGCAGATATTCGTTTTCTTCCTTTGGTCCCCTGGTACTGCTGCTGCCTGCGTCCTCATTCTAATTTTCCGGTCTCCATTGCCCACATTCTCCTCCCAGGGGGAAAGGCACGGCCACAGCATGCTCCAGCCTCCATTGCCTGTGTCCTCATCCCAGAAGGAAAGGAAGGCGTGGCCGCAGCATACTCCAGCTTCAGTTGCCCACATCCTCCTCCTCCTGGGGGGAAAGGAAGAAAGGTGCAGCTACAGCTGCAGCATGCTCCGTCCTCCACTGCCCCCCACCACCTGCTTTCTGCCTCCTTGCGCCACCTGCTGCTCTGGAGCTTGCTGGATCATTTTGTCCCGGTCAGATTAGGTATGTGTGTGTGAGAGAGAGCGCCTTGGGGAGGGCGGGGGGAGACTGGCCACTGAACTAAGTGCCAAGACGTGACTTGTGTCTCCATAATGGTGCAAAGCAACTGTCCTTGAACATATGGTGGTGGTGGGTCCCCCTGCTTACTTTCCTGGGCTTTCTTGCACCTTTTCCTCCTTTCCCCATCCCACATCTTCAGCGTTTGTCCTGGAGGTGGAAAGATCCAGAGCACCAAGTAAGTCACCTAGAGACTACCCTTCCCATCCCCCCAGCCCCATTTCTATCCAGGAGGGCCGGACCAGATGCAAAATGCATGTAGCTTTGGCGGCCCGAATCCAGATTGCTGGACACTGTCTGGGGGCATCTGCATGGCCCTTGTGGCTGTGATGGGCATGCATGAGATTGCATTAGCTCCTTGGAGGTTACTGGCTTTCCTGGCTTCCTGTGCCGTATCGGAACACCCCGTTTTCTGGGAGTCAATGTGGCTGCAGACAACAGAAGGCTCTCCTCTCAATCAGGGAAGGGAACCGAGCTGTGGGGTCCCATTGCAGCCGAAGGAGAAAGTGACATTGGGCTTTTCGTGAAGGGAGGAAACACAAAACATTTCATCTCCTGGGAGAAGCTCCCGCCAGCAGAGTGCTGTGACCAGGAGGGCGGGATCCTGGCTGCCTCCTGTAGCAGCACCCGCTGCAGCAGTTCCACCACCGCCCTCCTGACCAGGGGTGTGTCTCTGTGTGTCTGAGAGAGAGAGAGAGAGAAAACAAAAGAGAGCAAGAGCAAGAAAGAAAGAGAGAAAAAGAGAAAAAGAAATAAGAAGGGGGAGAGAGAGAAAAAAAATGCTATTATTTTTAATTCACAAGGAATGGCTGGGAGGGGACATGAGTGACATTGGGTTGGCCACACCCACCCAGTCACATGACCAAGCCACGCCTACCCATCACATGACCAAGCCATGCCCAGCAAATAAGCCACGCCCACAGAACCGATAGTAAAATTGTTTGAATCCCACCACTGGTGCACAAGGTTTCCAGTTCAAAATGGGATGACACGACCATTCTGGAAAGGCTCCAAGCCTGCAATCTCCTATTTTGAGTTTAAAGTGGAATTCTGAATTTTGACTAGGCTGGTTTTGAACTCAGAATACTTTCAAAAGGATCAGAACAGAAGATTTGGAACAGCTGTTTCTAACTCAGCAATGTTTACCATGCCAGTAATGAACAAGGGTTTTGATTCTTCCGATACAAGATTAGAATGTGATTTTATTAAAGGGTAGCACCTGGTGTCCTCCTACTATAGAAACAACCAAGCATGTGACAATGTGACTGCACTACAAGAAGAAAAGAGCTGCCTACTCTTTGTGACTATGAAAACAAAAAGCTATATTTGATTTGGTTTTTTTTTAAATGACAGAAACATGGCCATTTCAAAGCAAAAGACTTTGATTCAATACATTATGAGCAAAACATTCACACAGATTATCCACAATTGTTTAACAAGGTATGACCTTAAAACAATGCTTGGTTTATGTACGTACACATTTATACATTTTTTTCATTTGAATTACTGCCGAAGGTACTTGGATCACAATGAAAATAAACAAACAACAATCTCTGTTCCCCTCTCCATCTCTTTATCTAAACTCAACGCCGCCCAAACCTCCATGCATATGAACAGTAAAAGACGATTTAAGACACAGAAATTTGATTTTTTTTTTTAAATCATGGAATGAGCAGGATCTTCATTCACTGTTCTTCAGTTCCATAATATACAGTACATTCACCAAGATTAGGGAAAAAAATAATGTTCACAATGTCTCTAAGTTCCCTTTTTTAAATGTAAAAAAATGTAAATGCATCCTTCGTTAAAAACAGTTCCATCAATAATTTTAACATTTTATTCTGAGGTTTCAGGTGCAAAAGCCATATGGAAGTCCGAGGTATATGAGAGAATGCAGAAAATTTGTTCTTGTTCCCAAAGAGAGGCTGCCAGACCTAATTCTTATTGCTGTAGGCTTGATTTCCCCCATCCTCTTTTAAAATCTCATTGCTGAAAACTATTGTTACCTTTCTGGGTTATGCTCAAATCAGTAATGGAGGATTAAATTCTAGAGCAATGTTTCTCAATCTTGGTGACTTTAAGATGGTGGACTTCAACTCCCAGAATTCCCCAGCCACTCACCTTAAAGTTGCCATGGTTGAAAAACACTGCTCTAGAAGAATTATTTGCAAATTGTAATATATATAAAGGAAAACATTATTTTGATTGCCAATTGAGTAACATATTTATGACAGTTATATCTAAAATATAATTGGCTAAAGAAGAATGCAATAAATCACTGATTGAGGTCATGGAAAAAAATCAAGCACAACCGATTAGAAAAATCCATATTTTCACAGGATATTCCCAGCAATGCTTCCATGGTTATGTGAGTTTACAAAAGCATCTTTGTGTCATGAAAAGGAAATACGACTATTATTGTGTGGGAAAGCAAGCATTTTTTCTCCCAGAGGAAGTACATTATAGAATTGCTGCAATAAATCTGTCAAATAACGTACTGTACACTGCTGCCTTTTACAACACTGAAATATCTTCTAAAGAAAATAGAAAAAAGAAGGTAAAGAATTGAATTTCTAAAGCAGTTAACAGAACCAGCCAACTGGTGTTATTTTTCTGAACACTTAAATCCTCTTTGGGGATAGCATGGCTTCCATTGAGTTCAGCGGATGCTAGAGGGGTAGGGAAAAAAACAACCCTAGAAAGAAAGGCTTATGGAAGTATCCATTAACTTGAATGGAAGAACAGCTCTGACATTCCAGCTAGAATTCTTTGGCCAAAATGCTAAAATGCCAACTGAGCAAGAGCTCAGCATGTTCACAGCCAACAATCTGCTAAAGCTCTTCTTGAATTGGAACAGTTTTCCCCACTACAATATAATATCGGATATAAGCTACTGAAAGATATATACCATGGCTCAGCAGAAGAATACATGCTCCATAAAAAGCCCCAGTTGCAGGTTTTGCTATCCCTTGGAACAATTGAAGATAAACCTGTCTGGAATCCTACAAAGTTGATTTTTGAGCAAAAGAATATTACATATAAACAGCTTCCTAAGTTTCTAAGCCCAGTGTCTGGTTAAGAAGGGATCATCCAAGTTGACAGAAATCTGCTGCCACTGTTGAAATGGGCAACCAAAATTGAGTTGGTGTAAGATAGATTTCTTGTATTGCCCTTGAAATATCCACAGCATGTATATATATCCTATATAAATCAGGTGGAGGTAACCATAATACAGCAGCTGCATCAAAGACTGCATCAAAGAAACTAAATTGGATTTCAGCAATAATCTGGGGAGGAAATATCTTAACTCACCTAAAAATGTATACACAATATGTACCAGCTCCAGAGATGATGCTGAATATCCAGTTCCCAAAACTAGAGCATTGATCATGGAGCTTGTTTTGTGTGTGTGTGTCTGTGTGTGTATAGAGGGAGGGGAGTGGGAGAGGGAGGAAGGAAGAGAAAGAGGGAGAGAGTGTGAGTGTATAGTGGTAAGATGTTACTCCCAGGTTACCCGACTATTAAAAACTTTTTCAATGCTGTTGTTTTAACACTGATTCAAATTTGCATTTTTCTGAACTTCAGTACCAAGTACCTCTAAAAAGAAATGATTGCAGATTGAAGTTGCTTGGAATGTAATTTAAAAAAAAATCACCAGGCTTTTATTTCCAGGCCTCTACTATTTAATACGACATTATAATTCACCAGAGGGAGAAAAGATCATCAAAGAAAGCACCATTACCATCTAAATTAAAACTGGCTTACACTTAATCTATGCAAGGTTTCTATCCCAAGTATTAACTTGTATACCTTTCTTGAAATGTAGACTGAAAATTATTCTAGGCAAAGCCATGTCTTTTTTTCCCCTTATGTTTTATACTAAAAGTACCATCAACATGGATAGAACTACAGCAAATTGTTATTTCAAATATTTATAAAGTGGTCTCTCTCTCTCTGGAGATCACAGCAGCTTAATTTAAAGGACTAATTTGCAAGGAATCAGACTTTCGGAGTCTGATACTCACTTTCTGATCACTATGTCCGTCCTGGCTGAGGATTGAGTCGAAAGCTGGGGAGTGGTCAGCATGGGGTGGAGCTAAGCTAAGCAGCTTTGACAGACTCAGTGCAATCAGCTAGGAGACAATTAACTCATGCCTGGCCTATGGTAACCTTAGAAGGGAGAAATGAAGGATCTCAGAACAGTAAGCTAAGTGATCTGTATTCTCTTTTTATAACTTGAATATTTGCCCTCTTGAAAGATAGAAATGGTTGTCTATATGCAACCATTTTACCACTTTGTGGTCAAAAGGAACACATATTAAAGGGGATGCTGCATCCCCAAAAAGGTCCTGGAAGAGTCATAAAAGCTGAAGTTTTAGCCAGCATGGATTATGCTGAGATGTTTGCAGTTCTTACTCTTAAAGGCACATCTGAAAACATATTGGAAGTTCCACTGAGTGGGTCATATCTAAGCTGAAGATGGCTTATAGCTAAGTGTCACTCAATAGCATTTTTAGTGCTAAGTTAGTTACTCCTGACTGAATTTCTGAAGGGGAGAAAGAAAGTAGAAATGTACTTCCATCCTTTCCAATACAGTCCTGAGACCTTAAATTGGGTCCCTTCCCTGGATATAACATATAGATTTTCCCTCCTATGTCACTGGCATCTCCCCATAAAAGCATTCCCAGGAGGACATGAGTTTTTACCATGTCTTATGGTTGGGGATGACCTGGGCATAGAAGTGTATTTTGAATGGCAGGTTAAGAAGTAAAGTTTTTTTCCAACAAGAGAGTGCAAAACAGCAGCAAAATATCCCACATAAGTTTCTTATGAAAAGCTTCAAAAAGGACAAAAGCCCTTTGAATCTAATGCAACTCTGTGTTATGACTAAAATACCTGTTGAGATTTGACCAAAACATCCGATGAGTACGTTAGCCAGCAGATTAATTTGTAGTGCTGAATGTATATAAAATCTGTTACCAGTATAGAGCAGAAAATCACAGGGTTTTGGGTCCTTTTTCTAGATTAATTGTCGTACAGACCCAAAGTAGCAATTAAGGGACAGGCAGATGTTCTTGATTGCCACTAGACCTGTCTTTGTGTTTTAGGAATGGCCTAGACCAGGGGTCTAGGCCATTGGACTTCAACTCCCAGAATTCCTCAGCCAGCAAAGCAAAGCTAGCTGAGGAATTCTGGGAATTGAAGTCTACAAGTCTTAAAGTTGCCAAGGTTGGAGACCTCTGGCCTAGACTGTACACAATTAACAGCATTAGATATACTAAGAATAAGAGACAGATTGTGCTCTATAATCTGGCAATTACTTATGGGAATTGCATTGCCCCCCTTTCAATCATTTTTTCCCCAAGAAATCAAGCTGGGGTTTCTGGAACACCAAACCAGGGCAACTATAACGCTGGTGTATCATATTGGTACCAATACCTCTCAACTTAGAGAGTGAAGTAAAGTAGCAAAGTATCTATTTGGCAAAAAAAAAACAACCCAAAAAACTCTATAAACAATCAACTCTGAATTTATGCTGCCTTTCTTTAAAAATGGCTGCACAAAGTGTTTCCTGCTATTAAAGATTAAGTTGCAAGCAGCTCTATTTAGAAGTACAGGAATTTACAGGAGGGCTTTCTTTTACTCTAATTCTGCATTTTATTCCTAATTTTTACAGATTTACAGAAATTTCCCAATGAGTTGGATGCTCTAAATGTTGCTGAACTACAACTTCCACTAGCCCTAGCTAACATAGCCAATGGTGCAAGACGTTTCAAAACAATAATCCAAACCGTACAGAAAGGCTCTAATGTCCCCTTGTCCCTGCCTTATACATTAGGGTTTTCAGCCTAATGTGATCATCTCTAAAAGCCACTTTAGCAAGCCAATTGCATTTTCTTCAGGGAAGAAAAGGGTTTCAAGTAGTTGCGAGAATTTCAAACTTTTTCATAGTTTCTTATTTTGACTTTCTCTGGTTGACAACTTGGAGGTTTTTGAGTTTTTTTGAAAAAATAGGACTTCTCATCAAAACTTCTGCCCTTCTTTTCCTCCAAAATAGAGTTGGCTCTCTAAAGGGAAAAAGACACAGCACTTTGAATTAAATTTGTTCAGGAGTTGCTGACAAATAAAACAGCCCTTCAGTGATTATGCCAAGCTTCACCTCAGCGGTCACCTAACCAGACAAAACAATCCATAATATCATAAAACAGTGAATAAATTTGAACAACAAACTAAACTCTCTATTGGGAGTTACTCATGCAGCTCGGAGACCAAATGTTGATTGAGCATGCTGCTAATCTGATACAACGTTGAACTACATTACAGTATTCAGCTACACCCAAAAGTGAATTTTTCTCCCCAGTTTTAGAACCAAGTGTTCTAAAGGCCACATCAAGTAGGAGGGATTGTCTTTAAAGTAATATCTATCTATCCATCTATTTAATCATACATATTGATAGCCTTGAACAGGTACATGCAAACCTCCAGACTCTACAGACTTCATAAATAATGAACAAAAGTTAGCAATGGCTAGCAAAAGTATGCAAATTCCTTCAAAATGGCCAATTTATGCAATTTCATCAAATGCAAACCAAAACAGTAATCGAATGGACTTCTGTTTCCATCTGTGCATGTGTCAACCTGCCTGCAAATTGCATGTCGATCACCCAGTGAAGCCAAGAGGGAGAAATCACAAGCACTATCTTTCTGGTTGAACAACTTAACATTAACTGTCTTGCCTCCAACAATATTATAAATAAGGCAAGACTACCCAGCCCTTGAGCTCTGCTTCTTTGTTTATAGTTTACAAGTTTGTTTGTTTTTTTTAAAAAGGAAGTAGTACAAACACAAGATTTGCCCAGGCCAACTTCTTTCTCTAATTGGAACAGTTTTTGGCTCAGTAACCGTTGATGCAGTGTAAGGAACACAGGTGTTGTCAGAAAACTATTTTAATTATTTACAGAATGATCATTGGAAGGATTACATAAAATACAGAAGAAAAATGTACACCTCTAACAGAAACGAGAAAAAAATGATGTCAAGCGAACTCAGACTATAGGGTCACAAAAGCACTTAAATAAGGCAAACAAGGAACAAAAGGGGGTGGAGGATCACAAACACTACATGGGAAATAAAACAGAAATGCAAATTGAGGTTTTGTGTTTTCAAATGGAAAATTAAAAAAAAAAATCAAGATTTGAAACAGATGATGTTCCCACTAGCAAAGTTTTGCTCACGCCAGCAGCCATTATTAGAATTACTGGTGCATTCAACCTTCTCTAACATAGCCTGAAACTTGCCACTTCCACCACACAAACTTCCCAGCACTGATGGGAATGCCATCTTTGCGAAGTTTCACATTTTATCTCCTACAATACACATTTGTGTGGCTGCGTGTACAGTTTTAAATTGTGCAAGAACAGGGAAAGTTGTTTCGCCTCCCTCCTCCAACTAAGGAGGTTACACTACAGCACTCGAGATGCAGTTTTGCTGGCAATGCATTTTGAAATCAATTCCCTTGCGAGAGGGACTTTCTGTTAAAAAAGGGCTTTTGAGCCTTGATTTTCAAATTCTGACCACGCGTCGTTCAGCTCCATGAAGATCATTTTGGCATAGTGCTCATAAGGCTGCCCCGTAGCCTGTAAGCAAACAAACAAACAAACAACTGAATTACAGTGCAACTGTTCAACTGCAAAAGCAAGCAAACTTAACTTCCAACACAAGCAATTAGCTTTATTTCTGGAGTTAAGAAGAAATCTGCAGTAATATTACTATCTGCACACTGAGTTCCTATATTCACAATTCTTATTTTTTTCAAAGAAGGATAAGTGCACTGAATGAGCTCTGAACTGGGTTTTTTCTCATGGGACATGATCAACCAATTGCCCATTGGAGAAGAATAAGAATGATTTTGAGTTCAGATATCAATATGGAACCACATGCCACTGAGGGTATCTGAATGATTTCCCCTTCCTGTTCCAGAAATAGTAAGCAGGTACTATAGTCCTTGACTTATTTACAATCAGCATGTAGTCCTTGAAGTAAAGACAGACACCCCTCCCAAAGTTACTGATAATCCAGTTCCATAGTACTGACAGTTGCCCCCCCACCGACCACATTTTGGGCCCTTGGCAACTAGCCCACCTATATGGCATTTTTGCCAAAAACTGGCATTTACATCTGGGTTGGGAAGGTTGGAATGGGCAGGTTCTCTTAAGGTTCTTCAGTTGAGGCCTACTTATCAAAAACCTTGTTCCCTGAAGCAACTACCACAAGAAAGGTGACAGCAACTCCCCTCTCTTTATGCATATTCCATAAAATAGGAAGATTTGATGAAGCACTTCCACGATCTCCTATATATTGTTTCTGTGGCAGCAAACTATGCTTGTTTTTAAATACTGCACACCCAAAGCAATGATAGTTATCAGAGTGTGTGATGCAGTTTAACTTTTGACAACAGCTGTATGTATGCGGGGGGGGGGGGAGGCTGGCAGTCATAATTCAAAAATGAGTCATTGGTACCTTTTTTGAAGAGTGCCATTAAACAACCAGTTGTAAGCGAAGGTCTATCTGTAATTAGCATCTGTGTGAATAATTTTCCTGTATCTGTTTGTGAGCATTTACCAAGCACTCACCTTATCTGGATGAACGACAAGCACTGCTTTTCTATAGTACTTTTTGACCTGGTCAGGGGTAACCAGGTCTGCCATCCCAACTGACTTCCATTTGGTTTCACCTTCCCAAAGCACAGTGTGAAGAGTCGATAATAATGCTCTTATATTCCTCTCTTTTCCATCAATCCAGTCTAGAAGCTGGCAGAAGAAAAGGGAAGGAATGGGAATTCGCATAAGCCAAATATTGCACAATATTTAATTGACACAATATGTTTCTTTTTATTGCTACCGGTAGCAATATTTGTTATCTGACAATGTCCATATTTAACGACATTTAATACACTCTTTCTAACAGTCACTGACCTACTTTGCTCATGATGAGTTCACAACTGTTTCTGCTTAACTATTATAGCACTGAGCTAATCTCCACTTAAATTCACCACTTCTTAATATACAGAAGCTTTTACACATTTGTTTTTCCTATCAATGAATCTATTGGCTATCAATCCCAACTGTACAAATTCTCAACAGGTTACACTCAGTCCCTTGTCTTGCAATAGATATTTCTGACATTTCTGATATTTAGGATCTTTTCTGGCTCTGCTACTTGACTTCCTTTTAACTGAAAATACCAAAAACAGAACCTCTTTATTTATGCCCACCAAGGCATCCACCTTCCTTCCTATTGCACTTTATTTTGTAGCGTTGCCTCTATTGCAAATTCTTTTTGCACTGTGTACAACCCACTTCTTGGTCAAAAACACAGGAAGAATCTGAAGCAAGGCAAAATGTTCAGCATAAATGCTACAAACCTTTAATTTTAGAGGGTCCATATCTTTAGATAGTTCTTGCTTTCTCATCTCAGCAATGGTCTTGGGTCCTTTTCTGTCAAACTTTGCTGAAAAGCCTTGATTTGACAAAAGGTCTTCAAAATCATTTTCTGAAACTTTGGGTTTGTGTCCTGGCAAAGAAGAAAAAAGAAGCTATGCATTTTCCTGTTGATAGAAAATTTACACAGAAATGACAGATTTGTTATCCATTACTCCTGTTGGTCATTGCTGAGCCACTATCTTTTAGGAATGGTTACATCTCCTTGCTCAGAAACAAATCCAACTTTTTTCAACAGGGATTATTCCTGAATTAATGTGTTCCCTTGATGCAGACTAAGGGAAAAACCAATGGTTTACTCGACTGCTATCTTATAAGGCCACTAGATGTTACAAGTCAATTCAATCAATTTGTTATTTACATGTTTCCAGTTAAGAATCTCATAGCCCAGAAATTAATGGTGAGATCTGAGAAAATCTTGGTTCAAGAATTTCATCATAGCCACACAATGATTTGGTAGCATGAGGTAAGTAAACATTCCTATTCATTTTCTTCTCTCAGTCTACACCATGCTGTCAAGCTCGCGACTCATGGCCCATATCCGTCATGCACTGGCCACACCCGGTTTAGTGAAGGGGGAAAAAGCCACGATACATCACGTGATGATGCCATGACGATGCGAGTTTGACACCCCTAGTCTATATCTCTTACATTGGCAGTGTAGGAGATCTATAAATTGGTGCAATTAATAGCAAGATTCAACCCTTTATTATATTCAGAGAATGATTAGGTGGCCTTGGATCAACCATTAGGGAACATGTGTTCTGAAGCAGAGAGCTCCTTGGTCCTCTGTTAAAGTAGGAATAAACAACCTACAGTACTCCGGGTATTGTTGAATTACAACTCTCAGCAACTCTCTCCAACACTGAGCAAGGGTGAAGGGTGATGGAAGAATTCCCAGCCAAAGAAAAAAGTTTCAATCTACTGGTTAGGAAAGACTCTATATGCATCTACCCTCCTGGCATTACCTTGGCCCAAGATAATGGAGATCCCTTATACTTTCTGAAGGCAATTATCTGAATTACCCCCAACTCACCAGTTTCCTGGACAAAAAACATAAGAGCCCCTCCAATTGGTTAAATACAGCCATTTTTAATGAAAAGAAAAAGGAAAGAATGTTCATAAATTTAGATGAACACTCCTTAAATTGTGAAAGCTGGAGAGCTACATAAATCAATTTGATTGTATTAGAATTGCCTTCCTGGACATAGACATAACTCCCAGCCCACCTTGTACAGTCAATCAGATTATTTATTTAATTAGATTTAACTTCCAAATCCAGAACAATTTAGAGCAGCTCACAACAACGTAACAGAAACACAAAATATAATGTTAGCATCGGTACAGACAACTTATTATACACAGAGACACACGGGAAGGAGGGGGAGGCATTAAAAATAGTCTAAAAAGTTGTCACATCCACTCACTTCCATTTTACCATACAGAAGCATGGAACAAACTTGCCCTGGTATGGAGGCCAACCAGGTCAGATTCAGCCCTATAGTGAGGGCTGCCCTCTCTGATGTAAATTAAAAAGAGAGCGAGGAAATGGAGAAATCTGGAAGTAGGTATGCTCTATTTCAAGGGATATTTCATTTTGACTTTGTGAACAACTTAAAAAAAATATTGGAATCAGGAATTTAACTGTGCTATATAGATTATATATATAGATTATATGGACTATATAGATAGTCAGAAAAACCTGTCACCTTAAAATTAATGGGGCAGTTGAAAATGTGTATGGTAAACCATTACAGGCCAATGCAAGTCTGATGTCACATACTCACCAAAGCCAGGGGCTCGGATGCCTCTCTCCTCCCGCCCTCCGATTACACTAAAATTCACAGTGTAGTTGGGTTTGGGTTGTGTGCCCAACTTGGCTTGTTCCGGAGGTTTGGGCTGGGGTGAAGGTTGCCATGAAGTGCCGGTGGTTTGTTGCTTGCTTGTTTGCCACTGAATCCCCGCTGATTTTTGAGCTGACTTGGCCGCAAAACTGCCAGCTGAGAATCCTCCACTCGAAGTTCCTAGATAAGAAACAATTGGACACTTTCATGAATTAAATTATGCTTGAGTTAGAAGGGAAACCTTTCCAAGAGCAATCCTATTGCAACATTGGTGGTAAGAAGGGTGTTCTTAAATGTAATTCAACAAGCAGAACCCCAAGCCAAAATCATTCGTAAAAAGGGTGGCAGGATCTTTCAATTATTCAAATTGCAAATATCAGTGACTGCATTGTACTGATATGCTATACAGGTAATCCTTAACTTACAATCACGACTGAGCCCAAAATTTATACTGCTGAGACAGTTGTTTTGGCCCATTTTATGACCTTTCTTGTTGCAATGGTTAAGTGATCTCCTGCAATTGTTAAGTTAGTCACACAGTTGTTAAGTGGCTTTGCCTGTCAAAAGATCATCACAGGGATTACATGACCCTGGGACACTGTGACCATCATAAATATGAACCAGTTGCAAAGCATCCTCATTTTGAAGATATGACTATGAGGATGCTGTAATGGTTGTAAGTGTGAAAAACAGTCCTATGTCGCTTTTTTTCAGTCCTGTTGTAACTTCAAAGAGTTCCTAAATGAATGGTCTACAAGGACTACCTGTGGTCTAAGCTAGCCTGGACAGACACAAGGTAAAGGCTTGCAGTAACTCTTAGTGCTGATCTTTCAACCTAAGTTAAATGGTGGAAAACAAATAAACTTTCTTTCCATGAGAGGGAAGGGAAGGGAAAACAGAGGAGCTCAAATTGGGAGAAGCTACTGACATCACACCTGCTTGTGAATACAATCTTCAACACCATCCGCCACCCCAAGAAATTGAACAAAATCATGCCCAAAATGAATGGCCTTATTTGGGAAATTGTTAAGTTGCCTGAATACAGAAAGAATAAAGAAAGGGTATTCGTTTTTCAAAATGAAGGATGACTTATCACTGGCATCAGATTTTTGTAAGTGAGGGTTGCACATGTACAAATTTAGACAGCATGTTTAGAAGTAGGGGTAGCCAATGTGGTTTTTGGGCTATAGCTTCATCAGCCTCAGCCCACAAGGCCAATGGTAAAGGAATGTGAGAGTTGCTGTTCAAAACACCTGAAAAATGGCAGTCACCCACCCTCATGGAATAATAGTATTATATTTTTATTACTTTTCAGAAAAGAAAAATGCACAGTTGCATGAAGAGAACAACAATCTAATAATGAAACCATCAGGAGTCCTGTGCTGAGCTGGCAGGATACAAATGTAATAACTAGTAAGTAAAGATTAAATTAAATGATCACACACACAAAAAAGGCTTTCTGTGCAGGAACTGCTCATCTAATAATCCAGCCCCAATTCTTCTGACTGTCAGAGTTATTTGGAGAGGCAATTCTTTTTGTATCTCCTTGAGATCCGCTAGATTTGTTCCACAATTTTCTTGAAATATGAACAAGTAGGAGAAAGACCTTCTTCTGAGGACCTCAGAGGCGAATAGTCCTTGACTTACAACAGTTTATTTAGTGATCATTCAAAGTTACAACAACACTGCAAAAAGCAACTTATGTTATGACCGTTTTTCACGCTTCCGAACGATTGCATCCTCATGATCACATGATTATAATTCAGACGCTTGACAACTGACTCACATTTATGATGATTGCAGTGTCCATGTGATCCCCTTTTGCGACCTTCTGACAAGCAAAGTCAATGGGGAAACCAGGTTCACTTAACAACCGTGTGACTAACTTAACAACTGCAGTGATTCACTTAACAGCTGTGGCGAGAAAGGCCATAAAATAGGGCCAAATTCACATCTTGCTTAGCAACATAAATTTTGTAAAACTGTGGTTGTAAGTTGAGGACTACCTGTATGCCGTTGATTTTGTATGCCTTTTTAGAGATGTTACCATGCTGACTCCTGATGTAAGTCAGTCTGCAAAGTTTGACAGAGGAGTCCGGAGGGCTTTCAACCAATTGCTTTTCAAAATGATCTGTTCACCTATCAAGCAGCCACAATAGCACAGGTCAGGCTGCTCTCTCTTCAAACTCAATTTCAGGTCTGTCCCACTGGTCTGTCAGATTGACCTTCTTCTGTACCTTCCGCATGGATTCCAAGTTCAAAAGGTGGGCCAGACTCAGCTCTCCATTTTTTGGAAATTAAAGGGCAAAGATGGGCCTCAAAGGAGCCGCTAAGGATGAAAAACAACAGCACCAAATTGTTTCACAGAGCCAAGGAAAATTCCTCTGGAAGAGAATCAGACTGAAGGCTACAAACCGTAGTAGCTGGGGGGGGGGGGGGGGGGGGGGNGGGGGGGGGGGGGGGGGGGGGGGGGAGGTGGCTGAAAGAGGCAGGTGGTTGAAGTCAAATGGAAAAAGTACCCTTAAAATAAAAATGAGTGATGAGTTAATGACTATGGCCTTTCATTAGTTTTATACCAATGCTTACCTGGAAGGCCACTCCTCAAGTTTGCAAGGTCAGCAAAAGGGTCAAGGTTCTGTGATTTTGCTTGATTGGAGGAATGACCCAAGGAGCCACTCGCTGGCCCTCCTGTTGTGAAAGCTGGAGCTGTGTGGTAGTCAATGCAAACACTTGTTATTATTTTTTTAACAGTAACTATTCATTTGGGGGCTTGTTTGATACCTTTTCCAACAGCAGCCAGCGTTCACTTGGCTTTTCCTTAGCTTCCCCCCAGTCTGTAAGTATGTTGGATTGTTGCCATTATTGCAATCCGTGTTAATAGGCAGTTATCAGACTGAATATATTGGTGGATACTTAGCATGCAAACAAGCATGCAGAGGGAGAAGGGAGAGGGAGAGGGAGAGAGGGAAAGAGAGAGAGAGACAGACAGACTGACAGACTGACAGAAAGAGAGAGAGAGAGAGACCGGCATGACTAAACGCCGAAGGTGTATGGAATGCTGTTACCTTCCCACCAAAGTGGTCCCTACTTTTCTACTTGCATTTTTACATGCTTTCAAACTGCTAGGTTGGCAGAAGCTGGGACAAGTACCGGGAGCTCACTCCGTTATGCAGTGCTAGGGATTCGAACCGCCAAACTGCTGGCCTTTCTGATCGACAGGCTCAGCTCCAAAACCAGAACTTTCTAGTACATGGTAGCAATATCAAAAAGCATCAGAATGGAAGCTTTTATAAAGTCAGAACAGGGTAATCAAAACAAGACACAGTACTCCCAACAACAGATAGCTCCCATATGTAAATATATGAGAAAAGTATTGGCCAAATCTTGTTGGAAGTTAAGGCCCTGTCACACTGGCCGATGGATGCAAAACGTTTGTAAAAAGGACACAGCGGACGAGCAAAATGTTCCATCCGTTGTTATCCGCTCTCAAAAGTACCCCGAATTTGCATAACCAGAGTGGACAACATAGAAAGGAACGACGGGGGGAGGACGCAGGGCGGATGGAAAGCGGATGCTCCACGGAAGCCTAGCAGATGGAAGCGGATGGGAGCGGATGGCACATCCGCAAGGAGCTTCTGGGGGAGCACAGCAAAGCGGACGCGACGGAAAGAGTGGATGCAGAGCGGATGCAGAGCGGATGAAGCAGATGCAGACGGAAGCCTAGTGGATGCCTAGCGTTCACATGCACATGCAGGGAGGATGCATTGCGTCAGCCCCGCGGATATAAAGGGAAGCAACTCGCAAGAAGGTCACCATTCAGAGGAAAGACCTGCTTCCAGACACAGCTTGCCAGCCAGCCAGCCAGCCAGCCAGCCAGCAACCCAACAACCATGGGGAGAAAAGGAAGCCTCTGCCAGCTGCTGCCAGCCCTGGCAAGAGGGACAGGGCACTCTCCCACCGCCCTGGCCCTGACTCTGCTTCTTCTGGGCTTCTGCTGCCCGGGCTCGCTCTTCTGGTGCTGGTGTTTCTGCTGATGCTGCTTCTGAAGGTGGTGCTTCTGCTGATGCTGCTCCTGGTGCTGGTGCTTCTGCTGGTGCTTACTCTGCTGGCGCTGCTCCTGGTCCTGCTGGTGCTGCTGGTGCTCCTGGTCCTGCTCCTGGTGTCTGCTAGTGCTCCTGGTGCTGCTGGTGCTCCTGATCCTGCTGCTGCTGCTGGTCCTGCTTTTGCTGCTACTGTTGTTGGTGCTGCTGCTGCTGCTGTTGTGGTGGTGTGGAGGAGCACGCCCCTACAACCTCGAAGCCCTTTTGATGAGGGCCCATATGGCCCTGCCAAAGGGAGGAAGAGGCAGACGCGTGAACGGGAGAGGAGGCAAGACACAATCGAAGAGGAACATGAGGAGGAGGTGCTGGAGTTGGCTGAGGGAGAATGAATATATTTGGCGGAAGGGACACAGGCTCCATTGAGACACCAAGAGGAAGGAGCTGCTTGGAGAGAGAAGACAGAGAGCCTGGGCTACACTTCGGAGGTGCTCCTCGGTTGTGTGGAAGCACATGCACACCTGGTACGGGAAGCTGCACCTCAAGAAATCTGGCGCAGGCCGGGTCAAGCTGACGGACAGAGAGACCTATGTGATGGCCAAGTGCAGCTTCTTGAAGGGTGAGATCCCGCCACCAAAGGAGCAGCCCTCTCCACAACCCTCTCTCTCAGGCAGCCTGCTGAGAGCCAGTCCTTTTCTGGCCAAGAGTCAGCTCCTGTGTCCAGGCAGGTATCTGTGGAGCGTGCCACGACGGAGACCCCCCCGACAGCTGTACTTACCCGTGGCAGAGCGCGTGGAGGACCCCCTGATGCAGTGGGAGCAAGGAGAGGGCACTTCCACCACAGCCCAACACCATATCCACCCCCAGTTCCACCTCCACCGAAAGCAGAGAGGCAGACCGGAGGGACAGAGCCAAACTGTCTGTTGGAGATCAGGGACACCATCAGGAGCAGCGGTAGATCTCCTCTCTCAGTTGGTACACACCGACGCTCCATCGCTCCGACCGCAAGCCTTCTCAACCTACGTCAACCAGACCTCATGACATGTGGAACCCGCAGTACGAGGTGGTGAAGGACAGGATCACCGATCTTCTTCACAACCCTCCAGACCAAGATGAACCTGCTCTCACCCAATCCAGGCCTGCTCCTCCACCCAGGTGATGTCATGCCCTTCCAAGGCTTTCCACAGGCCCTCCACACTACAAGGCTAACGGCTACCAGGAGGTCCAGCAGCACAGGCAGCCCCTTCCAGTCCAGGCACACGGTACATCGTACCGCCCGCCGGTGCCACCTGATTGCACCGAATGCCACCGATGAGTCCAGCCATGCCAAACCGATGCCCCCACAGCCACCGATGCCAGGTCCTCACCAGCTGCAAATCAAGACAGCCAACCAACTACCACTGCTCCTTCCTACACCCCACAAGCCAAGCCCAGCCCTTCAGAAATCTGTCATGCGGTAATTGGGGCTGACCACCCCATGTCATGGAGGAAGGGGTCTCACATCACAGCGGGCTGAGCCAGCTGTCTCGAGCTCTCAACACACGCCCGAACTGTTGTCCTCTCGCCCGACCAGTGGCGCCTCAGACCAGCACTCCAGCAGCAGCCACCTCCCACAGCAACCTGCGGAGCCCTTCACCCCTGAGACGATGGGAAGTGCCGTCAGACCTGACCGAGAAGAGTGGCCAGAGACTGGGTGGCTACGCTGTTTTGACTTTTAATTTTTGTGTTGACTAGGGTCATTTTTCTTTTACAGCTTTGTTATTAATAAAGATTAATCTTTTGCTTCACACACTTGCTTCATTTATTTTTGTCAATAAAGTCTTGTTGGAAACTTTTAGAAATGGTTTAAGCCTTTGCATGCTTGTGGGATGGGTAAGGATAGCAGTGGGATGGGCAGGGATACCTGTGGTAATGGGTAATAGCCTGTGGGGATGGGCAGGGATACCTGTGGGATGGGCAGGGATACCTTTGGGATGGGTAATGAGCTGTGGTGATAAGATAAACCTCCAGTGGAAAGCCATAGTGGGACGTATATGGTCCCACCCTCCCAGGTGCCACACCTATGGCCCTTTATTATCAGTAATGTAATATTCATCCACACCATGTCAAGATAAAACACAACTCTTTATTAAATGCCGCCTTCGATCTGTAGGCCCCACCCAACATACATGGCACAATCTCATTCCGTGTGGATGAGAACAGGCTGAGAGGAAGCATCCACTAATCATCTACATCCTGTTTGCCACTCCCCCTGCTCCCAGCTGGGGAGTTCATGTCGACCAATGGTCTCAGGAGGTTGCGCTGCTTCTTCCCTTCACGTGAAGTTCTGTTGGGGCCTGCAACATCCTTAGTGTCCTATCAGGTTTCACCCTTGCCTCCATTCCCCAGGCCTCCATGTCCCCATTTGCCTGTTGAGGTCCACGAGCCTGTCTGCAACACTGGGTAGCGGGGTGCGCATGGAGATTGTTGCAGGATGCAGCAAGCCTTTCCACGATCCTCTCACGGTCTCATGGGCGATGACTGCATGGTGAATGAGAAGTACCTGGAACCGTTTGTTGGCCAGGATGTCAAAGGCGTTCTCCACCACCCGCCTTGGCCTGGACAGCCTGTAGTTGAAGATCCTCTACTTCACGGGTGGGGCATCTGGAAGTGTAGGGCTTCATGAGGTAGGTTCTAAGGGAGAAGGGCGTCATCCCCCAACGATGAAGTAGGGCACATCTTGTGTTGTCCATTGGGCAGGGGGGTCTGGATCTGGGAAGCCCATGATGACGGTTGCGTTCGCAGCCTCTCCTTGAGGTGACTGGCAATTGTATACCTGGGCATCTGAAGCTGAGCCATTGCCTGAAGCATTGATGTACATGAACTTTGTAGTCAGCATCGACATGGCGAAGAGGATGATGCTGAAGAAGCCTTTGTAGTTGAAATAAGTGGGACCCCAAATTGGCTGGAGCTTTGCAGGCACACGTGCTTGCCATCTATGGCTCCAACGGTGTGTGGGGAAAGTTCCACTTCTGATACCACTGCTACTGCAACTTTCTCCAGCCCTTCTCAGTGGAGGGGCACTGGAAGGAGCTCCTCCAAGGGATTCTTTGAATGATGGCGTGCAACCACTTCCTCTGACCACAAATGCTGATGGTGGTTGTTGTGGCAACCCTCCGCCGTACTGCATGCTGCCTGTTAGGTTGGTCCCTGAGGCCCGGTGGCACAGAGTCAGTGCCAACCTTGAGCCCACGGGTCCCAGGCCTGGGCCGGAAAGGTGGTTGTTTGCCTTGGTCACCGCGTCTCAGCCGCTCCACAAACTTATCAACAGCTGGCTGGAAGCATCTCAATGACAGTTTGGAAACTGCAATGAGGGTTTTCGTTCCTCATCGCTCCACCGATCACGCTTGTTGTACACGTTCCGTACTCTGCTCGTGTCTCCCGATCCATACTCAGACCAGACCTTCTTGGCCGCCTCTTTTCTTCCCATAGGTAAGTTCACAGAAGCCTGTAGATGGCTTCGCACTTTTGCCAGAAGACATGGTGGCTTGCCAAAAGGACTTTGTTTAACGATCCACTGGTGGACATGACTGGATGCTGTGTGGAAGAGGAAGAGCGGATGAAGGCTGCAGAGGGTCTGGCACAGCTGGGCTGCTGTCTGAACAGGTGGAGATGCCAGGTGAGTTGCTCCCCCTTTTTATAGACAGTATTAGGTTTTTCACTATGTGTCCTTTGCTCGCTCTAGGCATCCTCTAGACAATCCTTTAATATCCGAGATAAGGTCCCGCTCATGCGAACGTTTTTTTTTCGCGTTTTAAATGCTTTCTTTGCGAGCTGACATCCGCTTTCATCCTTTCTCCGTCCGTGGCTAAGCTAACTGCGTGCGCGTCCGTTCCGGTCTGTTTTCGCTTCCCATTCCCTGTGTCGTTTTCCGCTGGAGCGGATTTTGAGTTTATGTGGATGCGCAGCGGATGCCCTAGTGGATTATAAGCGGATGCGTAACGGATTGACGACGGATTAGAACGGAACTGGTTCACCGGTATGCGTTGCGGATTTCAGAATGGAACGCATTTGGATACATTTTCCGCTCAAAAAGTTTTGAGGCAGCTTTCAGAACCTTTTGAGCAGATGGAACCTCAGTCGATGGATGCTGGACGGATAGAGAGGATGAAAAACGGAGGCAGTGAGGACAGAACGGATGAATCGCGTTAACCAACAGATGGCAAGTGTTTCTCTCCGTTTACATCCTCTTTCCATCTGTTGGTGCAGTGTGACATGGGCTTTAGTAAGTGTATGGAAACTGCTGTCCTGCAAGCAATTCCTTGGATAGCCATGAACAATAGCTGTGCCCCCTTCAACTTTAGGAAACTTAAATGTAATATCAGCTGAAACTGGTCCATAGAGATGCATGTATGTGTGTGTGAGTGAAGGTTTTAATTCAGAAAGTTAATGTGCATTTATTTCTGTGTGTCCCAATTCTTTGTATAAAAAAAACAAAAAAAACAAAACCAGAATTGTTATCAGGACTAATTTTTGTGATCCCCCTGTAGCATCCAGAAGCAGAGACACACTGTAATGTTATGAGATCCATTAATTCATGATTGCTATAGAAGCAATTCTGGTAGCAAATTGATATTATTGGTGAAAAACAAACAATTTTTAATAACACAGGAGAAGGGAAAAGACAAGCCAGAGAGTAAAGCATCTCAGTTCCGAAAGAACCTTGCTTGTGTAAGGTTTGATTGACACTGAACAAATCCGATTGGCACATTGGATTAATTTGCTTCCTTACATCGAGAGATTAACGGAGATGCTCCACAAGGGCGATTGCTCAGTTTATTCTTTTTATGATGCAGGTAAGGAAGCTGTGGAAACCAACGTCTTATTGACTATGCATGACACTATACTGTTCGATTCATTTCATTCTAATTTCCCTTAATGACCAAAATAAGATGTCATGCTTCATCTTTGTTTTTCCTGCATGGTTTTATCTTGAAATTGCAGCAGCAGTCCCCCCCCCCCNGAAATTGCAGCAGCAGTCCCCCCCCCCCAAAAAAAATCCCCCATCTTCTATTAAGACCACAATGAGAAAGAGTGCCAGAAAGCAAACTTGGCAGGGTGTAAGATATGGACCAAGATAGCCAACTGACCCTGACTGCTTATGCCTGAAATTTTCCCCATCCAGATATAATGAAGGTTCATTTTCAGTTCTAAAACATATACAACTCTAGGTAAAGGCTGTTGCCAATTCTCCTTTTGTTACGCAACCACCATTTAGGTCTGGACATATTCTACAAATTGGAGCAGAATGGCACGTTAACAATTGCAAACCTTGCTGTCTTTTGCTATTGCTTTTCGAAAACAAAAGCCAAACTGGCCATATAGCCAAGGGTTTCTTGCAGATATATTTTAAAGGCACTGCATTATAAAGCTGTCAGGTCTCGCAGTGCTATCTTACTCTGTTATTAGCTTTGCCTACTTGCTTTTAATGGTTAAAAATGCAAGCGACAGCCTCATACCATACCTTCCAAAGTTGATTTCTTAGGCGCTGTTGGGACAGTGCTGTCAGTCCAAGAATCCCAGCCACCTAAAAGGTCTGGCTGGCTTGCTGAGGAAGTTATTTTAGGTGGTTCTGGGGCCAAATTGCCTAAAAGGAAGTAAATCAGAATCCATACGTTAGGGTAAAGGCATGCAAAAAATTATATAAACTTTAACATCCTGCAGAGCTGGTGCAGTGGTTAAAATGCATTCATCATCTTCTTCTAACCCTTCATAAGCCCTTGTGGGGTGGAATCTGGACAACTGAATGGAGCTAGCAGAGAGTTTACTGGCTGGATGTCCTTCCTGTTGCCAATGAGGAGTTTTGTTCAGCAGATATATTCTCACTATGCCCAGAGAGAGAAATATCTGCCTCTACCTAGAATCGAACTCACAGCCTCCTGATTGTGAGGTGAGAGCTCCACCTCTAGGCCATCGCACCACTCCGAGTTATTATTGTTGCAGACTAATTCTGCCAACTGCCAGCAGTTCAATCTGACCGGCTCAATCCTGACTCAGCCTTCCATCCTTCCGAAGTCGGTAAAATGAGACCCATAAGCGCAATATGCTGACTCTGAAAACTGCTTAGAGTGTCCTGTAAAGCACTGGATAAGTCTAAGTGCTATTGCAATTATTCTGAAAATACAGTTAGGACATTAGATTTTTCTCATTTAGATTTGAACTCAACTGGCACCATTGCTCTCCATCTATTTGTACAGGTGCTGAGAAAGAAAAAACTCCCCTAATATTTTCATTGCCTGGAAGGGTCAAAATCTCATGTACAGTGAGCAGCAATAAGCTAATTTTTTCAAACGACATCTGATTCCTGGTCAAGGCATTCATGGAGGAAAGGATTAGCTGGGTTCCTCCAAAGGCCACGCAGCAAAAGGTCATCTCTGAATGAGGACATGAAGCCCTGATTCTCCCCCATCCCAAAGCGCATACATTATCAGCTTGGCTCCAAAGTCCCCAAACTGGTATTAACTGAATTATGAATAAAGAAGCATGAACAGGAGTGGGATAAGGAACAAACAACAAACAAAAAAGGAGGTAGGCATATGTCTTCATAAAGTGCTTGTAAGCATCCAGGAGAAATATGACAATGTGCCACTTTATTAGACTGATCCCTGATCTAGCAGAATTCTTTCGTTATTAAAACAGCAACCCTGGAAATAAGGAAGTCATGCCTTGCAAGCATTCCAATGGAGCATTTCTCAATCTCAGCCACTTCAGGAACTGTAGACTTCAATTCCCATTAATATATGAAAACTCATGCTCACAATAATGGGTAAAATGTCTGCTAAATTAGCATTACTCAAATGTTTTATACAGCACTTGTAAAAGATATACAACCAGTTTGGTGAAGGCATTAAGTTAGAAACTGGGAAACCGAGTTCTACTCCTGCCTTAGATCCAAAGCCAGTTGGGTGACCTTGGGCTAGTTACTCTCTCTCACCCCTAGGAAGCCAATTCAGAAAAAAATCTTTGTCAAGAAAATTGCAGGAACCTGTCCAGGAGGAGTCAAAAACCAGGAGTCAAAACTGACTCAAAGACATAAATAAAAGTATAAATAACTGAACTGCTGTTTGTGGTTAACACAGGCAGGTATCAGATTCAACAAAACACCAGGCATTATGTCTACATTATTAGCCTCAACTGTCAAACTTCTAGTTGCTACTGTACAAACAGATGTCTTCTGCACTCAGAAGATCCTGTGATTCTGTAACTAAAGATGGCAGTTGAGATTTCCTCAAAATAAGATACAGATTTGGCATGACATCAGATTTAAGCTTGCCTCAGATCCATGTTTAACATCTCTTAATTAGCTAGAAAAGTCATCCAAATTCAATTGCAGAGCTGCCCGCTTGCATTAAATCACTATCATCTTTTGACTCCTTGAGCACCTTCTACAGATCACAGGGCCTCCTCTCTTTTTAGAAATTTCACTATCAAGATCTTTGCTAAAAACTTTTCCAAATCAAACAGGCAGGTTCACAAATGTCTTGCTTTGAAAATCTAACTTCTTGCATTTGGACAGAGACTCAAACAGATCAAAAGGACATTGTCTCAATCGTCGTATGAAACAGGGGTTAAAACCCCTGGTCCGTAGCCCTTCACTGGGTCACAGCCCATTCGGAACCAGGCTGTGGAAGTGGTGTGTGTGTGTGTGTGTAAGTGGTGGGATTCAAATTATTTTATTACCAATTCTGGGCGTGGCTTGGTGAACATGGCAGGGGATGTAAAATCTCCAGTCAAAAGTGGCACTTGCTGGTTCTCCAAACTACTCAAAATTTCTGCTACTGGTTCTCCAGAACTGGTCAGAACCTGCTGAATACCACCTCTGGTGTGTGTGCAGCTGCATTTGTGAAAGCAGCACATACACAGGCATGAAACTATCCCCTCTCCACCCATTCACCCTGCTGCCATCACTTTTGCCGGTCCACCGAGCCGTAAAGGTTGGGGAATGCTGATATAGAACAATATAACTGAGGATGAAAAGAGCTTCATTAATCAGTGACAGAAACAACAGAAACAACAGCAGCTTTGCACCCAAGTTCAATATACACAATTATCTCATTTAAGGATCACAGATTCAGTCTGCAATTGAAAGCCCTCTATCTTTTAAAAAAATATAAATATATACACTTTTTAAAGAAGTGAATACTTCTGGGAATATACTGCAGGTCAAACATATTAATTTGTAAATTAAAGTTACAGGCAATCTGACAAGGGATACTTGGCTCTTATTGCTATAATGTAAGTTTGAATATAGATTCCTTCTAGTTCTCAGTTGCACCAACTTTTGGTTTTATACCAACCTCAATCTTGGCAATTTTTCAGTTGCTTAATTTCTCTCATCACCTTAGTAAAACAGGAAGCCACATGGGATTGGCCCCTATGAAGGGACCTAAGAGTAGCAATCTCAATGACTGGTAAGGCATTGTGACAGTGGTAAGGGTGAAGTCTGGTGGTAGGTCACTTTTCCAGTAATTACATGTACAACTAAACATATGGTCACAAGTTGAGCATTACCTATAGATCTGAATTTGGTTAAAGTTGCACACTTTGAGTCATGTAATACTTAGGAATAGTAGGATACTTTTAGGAAATGGTATTGTTGCTTCTGGCCTCTTCTCCATCCACCTTCCTAAAAAGTCTCATCTGAACTCAAGTAATAGACAGCTGCCCCATTGAATATACAAAGAAAAACACACATTTTTTTTGTGTGTGTGGTTGGCTTCTTTTGTTTTAAATAATTTTCTAGCATTTGGAAAAAAATACAATCAGGTTTCACTTCCCTATACAATTTCACTTTAATGTTAGTCTGGCTTCCAAAAAGCTTTCTTTTGTTCTACTCATAGGAAATATCTATCTTGGTTGCCAATCTGCATTTATTGTCCTATTACTGTGATTTTATGTAAGTTAACTGTTATTTGATGCCCAGAGTCATGAGATTGAGACTCTGGGCAGCACCTTACAAATTATATTTTAATCTAGACAAATCATAAAGAGTACCTTAAGCTGCCTCTTTTCCTTTTATCGTTGCTTTCTGTTCTGCAACAATTCCAAGCCTCGATTTAACACTCAAACTGCATTTTTCAGATCTGAATTTGTATCTTTTTCTACACAACTGAGCTTCATTCCAAGCAGCCACTCCAATCTGGTGGTTGGTGGATATATTGGACTAAAAACCTGCTTTATTCTGTATCAGCGTATATAACAACTACACTGTCACAAAGTTATCCACAATAAAAGAATTATAACTAGAGTATAAGAAAGTACTACTGCGACTGTTCCACTGGTAAACAGGCAAGTCCTTCCTGGATCTTATTATGAATTTTCCAGTTCTACAATTACCAGCATCCTATTCAGGTCAATTAAACTAACAAAGTTGAGAACTCTTCATGTTCCACTTTTCTCAATTTAACACTCAAACATTTAAATAGTTCTGACTTTTAATAGTACTGATTAGCATTTTAAAAATGCAAATGGATTTCTGGTTGGGCTGGATTAGTGTTTTCAATTTACCTTCCAAATTTAGCATAAGCCAGATCTACTGCCATTCTCAGATTTTGTGTCTGGAAGGCCTTAGTTTACTCTGAGAATGAACAGACTGGATTTGGGGCAGGGGAGATAGGGGACAACAAACCACAATTGTCAATTGCTCTAGATGTTAAATGAGCCGAAGTCAGAGGAGGATAAATATTCATAAGTTGGTGAACTACATATACGATAGACCAGCATTCTCAATATTTCCATCCATGTCAGCTGGCAATTTTAAGAGTTTAGTTCAAGAAATCTAAGTAATGGAAGCCTATGTCAACCTGAGGACGGTTTCAACAGTAAGATAAGAATACATTCCTTAAACCATTCCATGAAAAAGACAACTGCATTGAAGACTATTTTTATTTCCCTACAGGCTTCTGTCCAAGAAGTTATACTATGAAAGTTATTTCAACATTAAAGTGAAATATTTTGTAACACATCATTTAGATACACACTCAGGATTGTATAAGACCCTCAGTTTAACAGTCACAAATTAATAGACCAAAATCTTTTCATATAATGTATCTCTCTGTTCCTGCATAATATTCTCATTTGTCATTTTCTGCAAGTGGAAAATCTCCATTCATCAACTTATGCAGGTATGTAATGCCCATTTAAATTTAATGGACATTTTGACTTTATTGCTCTTTCTTTTTTTCCCCCCTCTGGGCTATTACACTAAAAGATTTGCTGTAAATAACCAGGCAGAAGGCACCTGCTATTTTAACAGAAAATGGGGGTGATTTCTTTCTTATTTCCCCCCCTTTTTTAAATCACGTGCATGTTATATTGGATAGTTGAAAAAAACAAAACAAAACGGACAGCCACAAAAGTTTAAATGATTATATTGGTTACACAAGATTTCATTGAAGTCAAAAAGCCACTGTCCAACTTGGTCTTACAGCAAGACTACTAAAACCCTCGAACAGATGATGCAGTCATTTTTAAAAAGCTTTGTGCATCTTTATCCAAAGCATGGAGCAGATGTGCTATTAAGCCGGCAAGAGCGATCTTTTCCGGACTCTACAAACTGTTATTTATAGATTTAATCAGGAGAGAAGCCTGAATAACAACTGCATATGTGGTGCCATCTCAGTTCAGACTTAATACAAAAAGGGCATTCGTTTCTGTATTTGCTTTTCTGCCTATTTAAACAGACACCCATCCAATGACAGCTACTCCTATGTACAGTTATAGAAACAGAATGTTTTTATACACAAGGCATTTTTGGATACATCAGATTGTTGTGAACTAGCCAAGAAAAGGGAAGAGATCTTTTTGTCAGCCCTCTCTCTGCTTGATAGACAATCCATGCAAATGAGCAATATATACAAAGATGGTTCATTGTTTACGCCGTGCATGTGTTTTTTTTTAACCTCAATAATTTTTTCGAATGAAAAAGGACAACACACTTTTCTGGAAAATAAATGCACTGGAACATTGAATTAGGTAAATACCAGAGATAATTGTGTTGTTGCCAACATGGGAAGAAAGGATGTAGAATCATAGCCAACACAGATGTCTACACCTACTTCTCTAGCACTTATTTTTCTTTACAAATAAATGAATGTAACTCTCTAGATACTTAACACTGAGAATAAATTTATATTTTAATACAGTGAGCTGTTTGTTATTCATTTAGTCTGTCTTCTTTTTAAACTCCAGAGAATTTGAACTCAAATGAGCTACTGATTGTAATTAATACTTTGTATACCCCTGATTCTCATAGGTCAGATATCCAATCTAACAGAAATAATCCACACTTGTATTATTTTTCTGCATACTGCCTCTTACATCCATAAAATGGTTTTAACCCAACCCTACGTTAACAGCAATATAGTGATATAATGTGGTTTTAGGTTGTATTAACATAAGTTTGAAAAATGGAAGAATTCTATACTGGTCAGATATCATCTTAGATATTACATCTAATTCTATGTCCCGTATTTTTAAAAAGTTTGGAAAATTGGAATGAAGGGCAATGGGAATGATAAGAGGACCAGAAATTAGATCTGATAAGGAGAGAGAGAGAGAGAGAGAAATGGTAATATAAACTCTTGAAAAGAGAACATGAGAAGCAATGCTCCAAGATTCATTAAATGTCCTATGCAGAAGGTAGTCAAGACAATATTTCTCTGTACCAGCATGGAATAAAAATGTCCTATTGTGCAGGACATGGAATAATGATTGTAAATTAAAAGACAATGTAGTAAGATCAGTCAAGAAATGGAATCAGTTACTTTAGGAAGTGGTGCAGTCTTCTTCACTTAATATATGTAAATAATATACAGAATAAAGACAAAAGTTTAATTTTGATTTGTGCACTAAATAAGGGAGTTGGATCAATGCCCTAGAAATGTGTCTTCCAACTCAGTGATTCTATGATTAAAATTTTAGTTGGCTGGGGGGTAAGTGGAAGAGCACCAAGATTTTCAGAAGCACAAAATAATGTATAGGAAGTAAACACCATTTGGGGGAGGGAAGACATGCCCACTATCCATAGAATTCTGACTGTTTGAAAGAGAGAGAAAACAAAAAATCACAGACAATGAAATACACAATCGTCCTGGTGGAGATCTGGATTCCACCTCAGGAGCCATCAACACAACACAATTCTTTATTATAGAACTCACCACTATATTCTTAATGTCTAACATGACACATTTAAATTAGAGTAAGTTGCAGGAGACTTTTCTCACCCTTCAGAATATCACAAGCAAATTGGTTTACTTCAAGAGTATGCATTAGCTTTAAGCTGTAACAGTACAAGAAACTGATTTCTAAAAGCAATAGGCTTGAAAAGGTATAAGCCACTAGTGTGGTGTTCAAAACAAGACTGCTCCATCTTTCCCATCATCTTATTGGCTATCGAGCAGTTTCATAGCTAACTACCAATCAGAAGTTCCTTAAGGATGACTGAAGGCAAAGGCCTTCAGAAATGGGCCTATAAAAAAAAATTATAACAAGTTTTTAGTTTCACTCTTCAGCAAAAGTGGACCCTTTGTGATTCCTGAAACACTTACCAACCCCTCCTCCCTTTTTCACAAGGGTTGCGGAAAAGTTGGCCACTCCTGTTTTTAAGGCAAAACGACAGTATTTCTAAGTTACACAAAACAGAACATTGAGAAACATGATGCCTGTTACTTATAAAGATGGCACCAACTTCATATTACACCTGACCAGTTATGTGGCAGAGAGGAGATAGATAGATAGATAGATAGATAGATAGATAGATAGATAGATAGATAGATAGATAGATAGATAGATAGATTGCCTTCAGGTATTATCCCACGTCATTGTAGTTCTGTTAAAGTTGTAGCTCATTGTTAGTTCTGTTAAAGTTGTAGCAACGTTTCAGCAGAATCTCATCTGCCATCATCAGGCTTCTGTATGGAAGTGTGTCTCACAGTTCCTCTGTTTTCAAATTTGAGGCTGGTCATTCTGATTGGCTATTAACCTGGGTCTGTGGTTCATCCATACAGAAGCCTGATGATGGCAAGTGAGATTCTGCTGAAACGTTGCTACAACTTTAACAGAACTACAGATGAGCTACAACTTTAACAGAACTACAATGACGTGGGATAATACCCGAAGGAAGCTAAACAGCACAAATGTAAGTACCCGCGAGAGCTTAAAAAAAACATATATATATATTATATATATATATATATATATATATATATATAGAGAGAGAGAGAGAGAGAGAGAGAAGAGAGAGGAGGGGGAGGGAGGGGAGGGAGGGAGAGAGAGAGCGCTAATAGGACAAAAGGACATAGTCTTGAGTGCCTTTTTATATTTTAAAATATTATACGTTGGGATGATTTTCCCAATGTAACTCTGTCTTTGCACCCCAAAAGAATCTGAAGACAAAAGAAGATGTCAGTTGGCAAAACATTCCCCAGATTATATGAGGAGTTACAAGTTTATATCAACAACAGAAGGCTTGTCCATAGCAATGCCATCACAATGTCTGTTTGACACAAATCCAACTTAACTAATCTAAGTTATCAGGTTTCACTCAACAGGCCATGTGATTTGGGGGGTGGAGAGAGAAAGGGAAGGAAAAAGAGAAGGAAAGCAGGAAAGCAGGGGATACATCCACTTACCCAAATTAAGGAAGTCTGTGCTAGAGGAAGGAGGTGGTGCACTGTGTGTGGAAGGAAACATTGCAGGTACAGTTGGTGCATTTGAACTAAGAAAGTCACCAAAGAGGTCAGGACCGGTAAGAGTTGGACTGTCTGCATTAACTGTGAATGGGTCAAACTGGTCAGCTAAAGATAAAACAAAACACAACACAACATTGCTGGTGTTACTTGAGATGCTTCCAGAAATAAGGCAAGGAAAAAGTTAAGATTCTGCTCTGGCAAGTATAGCAAGCCCTGAGGAAGTGCCAACACAAAGCATATTAAGGATAAATTCTTTCTAGATGTTAAGACTGAGCTTTGCACAAACCTTGATTATTTTTAGGGCTTAATTACTATTATACAACATCAGAAAGAGCAACAATCTTCTGTAACAATGCCTCAGATAATCTTTATCCTTTCAGCCTCTTAAAAGTCTCTCGACTCCCAATAAAGAAAAAGCAGCAACCTCTGAAACCCACAAAAAAGCCAGCTAAGTTTTATACTAAAAGAAAGCCAGCCGGCAAACTGAAATTAGCACAAAACTCATCTGCAGAAGGAAACCTAACAGGGCTTCCTTTACAAAAAATAATAATAATAAACCCCTGTGGCCCTAGTGACCCGAACAGAAGGAGAAAAGTTATACTGTACCAGTCAGAAGGGAAGGCATTATTGATTTTTTTTTTTCAAAAGGAGCTACAAAAGGGAAGGGAAGAAAAGAAAAATAAACAGAAACGCAGCTCCCAGCCTGAAGGTATTTCACTGCCTACTGTCAAGCAAAAACTGACTGCAACTGCTCAGGAACCATATTTATATCCAGCAGGGAACGCCACACTGTGGCCAGCGGGAAATTTGGCAGATGCTCCACCTTGCCACTTAAAGGTTTTAAGAGTCAAGGCTCCTAGAAACTAAGATGTGTAAAGTTGCTCAGATTAGCAACCCGCTCCAACCACCTCTCATCATTTCAAGCAAAACTAACCTGCTCATTCATCACTGATTGTTTTCATCATCACACATCAGCAGATGAATATCATAATAAATGAGGCAATTTTCATAAACACCCAACATGCAATCCTGTTCCAAACAATTACAGTTATAGTTGCCCTCGTCTGATGTCAAGATGTATTGCGATCATGAGAACAATCTTGCTTCCTCAAGGGCAAACTTTTATTTATAACAGATTGAGAGGGCAGGATCTCAACAGGTAAAACCATACGTATTACACACAGAGTTTATTCAGGTTTGAATGAAAGTTCTCACTGTTTTTCCAGCCATTAGGAGAGTCCATCCTTAATTCTACATTCTGCTGAGATTTTGAGGGAGGTGGCTAAACTTTGCAGCGGGTACAAGACAAACGGAAAACCGCAAGGGTGAACACACTGTTTTTCATAGTTTCTAGGAATGTGCAATTAATCACACCTTTCTCCAGTCAGATTCTGAGAGCAAATGCAGTGACTGGAATTCAGAAAGGAGACAGACTGATTAAGAACCAAATCAAGAACCAAATCAATTGACATACAGAATTCTTGGCTCCAAATTCTAAACGAATCATTTAATGTTCAGAGAAAATGCTTAACATCCCTGCCTAAATTTTATAAATGTGTTATGCTACAATTAGTTTCAAGAACATGGCACCTTCTATATGTGTTGGACCAGATTTTCCATCACATTGGGCCAGAACTGAAATTAACTAAAACAATTTGCCCCAAAATTCTACGGAAATCTACTTTCACATTATAAGATACCATTTTAAACCTTATGAAGAATGAAAGAAGAGACATTTTAGGGTTAAATGGAGCGTTCATTGTGCCATTATACTGTCCAACAGTCTTAACCCATAAGACATCCCTGTTCCATAATCTCTTTCCATTTGGAAATAGCCCGTGGTATCAATAAGATCCTTTGAATGGGAAAAACAGGCAGTCAGAACCCAGTTGAAACATTAATTCAGCATACAGAAACAGGATAGGAAAAAAATGTGTGAGCACTGGCCTGTCTTTCCAATAAAAAGGTAATGGTAAAGGAGTCCCTGAGATTTCACTCTGCTACTCATTGGTGACTAGGAGGCAGTGCTCATCTCTGTTTCAAGGCCACTGAGCCAGCGCTATCTGGAAATATTTTTATGGTCATGTGGCCAGCATGACGTTACGAAGTGCTGTTACCTTCCCACTGTAGTGATACCTATTTATCTACTCGCATTTGCATGGTTTCAAATTGCTAGGTGGGCAGGAGCTGCAGTGAATACAGGACCTCATCCCCATCATGTGGCGCTCAGGTATCAAACTTGGGCTGCTGGCTTTCCAAATGACAAACCCAGCGTCTTAACCACTGAGCCACTGTGCTGCCCAATATTATTGCATTAACTCTATTTCCTAAAAAAACCCAATAATTTCTGATTTTGAAAGTTTGCAAGTTGCTATGACTATGAAGTACAGATAGTCTTCATTTACCAGCTACAACTGAGACCAGCAACCTTATGTGCCACAATCATTAAGTGAAAAATCAGATGATCATCCCAGACTTAAGCAAATCCATCATTAAATGAGCCACCATGATTGTTAAGCAAGACATTTCAGGATTATGACTTGCAATTTCACTTCTGCGTTTTTCATTAATTTCAGCTTTTTAGGATGTTGGTTGTGAAGCTCATAAATGGCTTCACAACCAGTTTTCAAAAAGCAGAACTGTGCCCCAAAGTGCCCAACAGCATCACATAACGATAAGATGTAGTAAACGGCTGTAAATACAAGGATTGGTTGCAAAGCTCTTTTGAAAAAAAGAAAAAAACTGTTATAACTTTGGTCACTAAACAAAGCAGTTGGTAAACAACAATTACCGGCAATAGCTACCATTGACAGTTATCAAAAATAAAGGTAATATGGATTCCATTATTCTTGGATATTAAACTACAAGCACACACCTCTTAAGATTTAGAACCAGATTTTAACCATTCTTGCTTTCCAGTTGCTGCCTTTGCCTTTAAGGTAAGATAATAAGTTGTAATAGCAGCAGGAACAACTGATAGATTAAACCAAACAATCACTATATTAATGATCAGCATAATCTTTTTTTCATTTCTCTACTTCTCCTAACACATTTATATAGAATTTGTTGTGCTGTAAACACAAAGGCTAGAACTGTACAATTCAAAAAAATCTAATTAAAAATCTGAGATTTTCCATGATCAAGGATCTATTGCAGGGGTCCTCAAACTTGGCAACTTTAAGACTTGTGGACTTCAACTTCCAGAATTCTGAGAGTTGAAGTCCCCAAGTCTTTAAGGTTGCCACATTTGGAGACCTCTGATCTATTGAAACATTTCATTTTATACTCTAGAGCAGACAACACCCCTGGGTTCGATGGAAAGACTAATGGAAGAAAAAACTCTTCACAAGCTTGTGTGTGTGTATGTGTGTGTGTGTGTGTGTGTGTGTGTTAAACTCACTATAAGGGACAAAAAATCAGCAGAAAAGGCGGGGCTTGTCAGATGACATTCAGAAGCCCTGCCCTCTTAATCACAGATTTGCCACAAATGCCAAAGAGAACGAAAAGTTGTCTTATCTTTTACTCAGCTGCTCTGCAGGCCAGAGTTTTAATGAAAAGGAAACTCAAGGTACCTACCTGTAGAAGTAGAGGTGGCTGCTGCTGAGGAACTGTTGCCCTGGGAATTTGCTGAGGCCTGGGGCTGGCCACCAAAAAAAAAGTCTGCTCCTCCACCCAGGAGGTCTGTAGTTGAATCTTCTGAAATGTCTGGAGTGCTACCAACAAAGAGCCCATTAAGCAAGTCCGCATTGCTGGAAGAACTCTTCATCTCCGTTGGAGGTTGGAGCAGTTCAGGAGTAGTCTCTGAATCCAGCCCAAGCAAGTCAATGCTGTGTACTTCAGGAGCCTCTTCTGGCTGAGCAGCTGGTATATCAAAGGCAGCTTCAAAAAAATGCTTGCCATCTTTCTCTTCCAGGAGGTGCATCTCTCTATCCTCCAAAGGTCCAACATCATTGGGGAATGCAGAGAATTCCTCATTGGAAGGTTCGTTCTCCTCCTCTTCTTCATCGCGCCCAAGACTCTCTTGAGAAAAGGAACCTTCAGGAGCAGTTTCAGACTGTTTTCCTTCTGTTTATTAAAAAAAAGGAGAAGTTTGTCCATATTCATATGCCTTTCCCTGAAGAATTCAATGCAAAGCATATGGGATTCTCTTATCAACATAACAATTCATCCAAAGGCACCTGCTGAACTCAAACAGCTGACTTCAGAGGAATATAACTTTATATGTCAACAACCACTTTTCCCCTGGGGCATTTTGGTAAAGCTCCAAGCAGCACTCCTCCAAATTGCCATGGCTGCCAAGTCTTAGCACAGCTTTGAGAGACGTGGATTTCAACTCCTAGAACAGGAGTTTGGTGGCTTGCATGGTTAGGACGCTGGGTTGGAGGTTAGCAAGCCAACGTTTGAGACCCAAGTGATGCTATGTGGTGGGATGAGCTCCTGTCCTTTGCTCCAGCTCCTGCTGGGGGCATGAAAGGAACCGCCAAATGGGCGTCCCCTGGGAAACAGTGATGTCACTGGCTAGTCCTTTCAACCCAGAAGCTCCTCAGTGTTTCTGACACGAGTGCAAACTCTTAGAATCTCTTAGTTAGCAGGATTATCGCCGAGAATCTTGGGAAATTACAATTCCCACATTTTGAGACTGCCCAGTTTGAGGAAGAGTGTCTTAGTGCCACTGACACCAAGTCCAGAGACCTCTTTTGCCTCTGGAAAGGCAAGAGAAGGAAATGGTCAGACACAGTGAAACGGCCAGCAGCGGAAGCCTCTCCATTTTGAAAAAGAAACTTAAGTGAGGTGTTTCGCCAACGACATTAATTGAGAGAAAAGTGCTTCAGAAAATAATATCCATCATAATCAAGAGGAACCAAGGAAGCAAAAACTGTTTGCTTTCTTTATGCAACTGTACTGGATGAAGCAAAGCAGGTGTGATTAAAACAAAAGGCACACTAGAAAGCAGAGCTCTTCCATTAGCTACATTGAAAGACCAGTTTGGAGTTTTTATGCTGACTTGGTTAGATTTAAGAATAAGGATTCAGGACAGGTGTTTTTTCTCTTTCTCTCTCTCTCTCTCCCCCCATCTCTCTTTCCTGCTCCCCCCATTTTTCTGCCTGAATTTAGATTATAAGTCTAAGGCGAAGGGTGAGATCAATCATCCATAAGCTGCTCTGAGAACCTCTGAGGCTAAGAGGATAAGAAAGGAGTTTAGAAAAAAACAAAGTGGGACAACACAGCTTTGGTTAGTTAACAGATCCTTTCCCTTTACCTTGCCAGTCAAGTGTATGAAAGAAGTTTGCCTCAGCACTGCTGCTTTCTGGAGAGTCTGGCTCCACAGGTGGACCTTCAGAGGAGGCTTCTGATGTTGATGCTTCTGCTTCGTATTGGGCAGTTGACCCTGGCTGCCTGGGCAGTTCAGGTTTTCCTATCAGGTTAAAAAATAACAATAAAACCCCAGGAATATAAAAACATCCTATTTAAGGACCCGCCTCTTTCGGAACTGACTTTCTCTTTTAAGTGCTTTAAAAAAAAGGGGGGGGGGAACTATTCAAGTAGAGAGTGAAAAGGAAGGTTATGGAGAGTTTAAGTGGGCGTTCTTTCTTTTTCCTTACCAAATTTTGATAAAATCTCTTGTTGCTCTTCGCGGCTGGAAAAAAGGATTTTGGGATTTAGACCTTTGATGTTCAAGTTATCCCAGGGAGCTCGTTCCATGATGGGCTTGTTTCGTGGCTCTACTTCTACTTCTAGATTCACTTGAAACAAGTCAGGATACTTCTCTTGAATATCACAGGCATCCAGATCATACCTGTAGAAATATTACATTAATCAGAAGCACTATCTTTTTTCTTAAAAGGAAATGGCAGAGGGAAACCTCTTGAAGCAAGATGGTAAGAGCCCTGAAAA
This sequence comes from Laticauda laticaudata, assembly GCA_004320025.1. Lineage (NCBI taxonomy): Eukaryota > Metazoa > Chordata > Lepidosauria > Squamata > Elapidae > Laticauda > Laticauda laticaudata. Next base: position 39,536 of record BHFT01036298.1, on the reverse strand, counting down.
CAGGAGTGTCAAACTCGTGGCGACATGTGACGTAATGGGAATCTTTTTCCCCCTTCACTAAACCGGGCATGGGCATGGCCAGCGCATGACGCATCCAGCCCGCGGCCCAAGGGTTTGACAGCTCTGCCTTAAAAAAATTTAATTTGCTTCCGTGAGGCTTACAAAGACAGCCCACCCCAAAATTGTGACTTTAGCTATTTTAGTCCTCTATAAAAGTCCATCATGATGAAATATAAGACAAAGAACCTGGGCTTTCATGGAATAAGAGATGATTTCCCCACCCTGTCTCTTAAATGTTGAAGAAAAATCCAATTTTAGAACAAGAGTTGTTAATCATCACTTTACAAGGGTAAAATTGGGGTAATTGGGGTCAATGATAATGAAACCATATCGGAAAAACAAGTAGAAATAATATGAATTGGAGAAAAGAGCTGCAAATTAGGTCTCAGGATTATTTACTCCCAGTCTTAACTCTCCCTGTTACACATATGAATTCCTCTTACCCAGCTCTGCTCCTGTTTGACTATAGGTAGTCCTCAACTTACGACCACAACTGAGCCCAATATTTATGTTGTTAAGTGAGAAATTTGTGAAGTAACTTTTGTTGCATTTTACGACTTTTCTTGCCGCATGTGCTAAGTGAATCCCTGAAGCTGTTAAATTAGCAACATGGTTCCTCACTGACTTTGCTTGTCAGAAGGTCAAAAAGGGGGACCACACATGACCCCGGAACACTGCAACCATCATAAATGTGAGTCAGCTCTCAAGCATCCAAATGTAAATCATGTGACTGTGTGTGTGTGTGTGTGTCTGTGTGTCTGTGTGTGTGTGTGTGTGTACAACCATCATTAATTGTGAAAAATGATTATAAGTCACTTCTTTCAGGGATGTTGCAGCTTCACTAAATTAATTGTTGTAAGCCAAGGACTACCTGTATTATGTCTGCCCAAACCTAGAACAACTCACATTTTGCTTCAGAGCTCAGCATTTGGTGTCTATTTTATTTTCACTCTGAAGCAGTCAGAATCACACCAAATGTCGCAGTCAGAAACATGGAGAATCTCCATATGAAGGCATTTAGAAAAGAGGCTCCTTTGTGGGATGCAGCCATCCTCTACCCCTTGATCTCTCCATTCTGGTTCATGTTACAACCATTAGCATCCACGTAGGAGTCCACGGCAAGGGTCTTCAAACTTGGCAAGTTTAAGACTTGTGGACTTCAACTCCCAGAATTCCTGAGCTAACATGACTGGAAGAGGAATTCTGGGAGTTGAAGTCCACAAGTCTTAAAGCTGTCAAGTTTGAAGACCCCTGGTTAAAGGTATGTGTGATGACCCAGGGTGTGGCACAAAAGCAACAAAGTCACAAAAGAAGGTAAAGTCCTTTTAATTCCTCTAACTTGGCCCCCAATGTCCAATTATTATTGGCTGGAGGAAAAACTCTCCCAAGAACAGTTTTTAAAGGGAAGAAATTCACTCCGAACCCAAAGTACATATAAACTATAAATAAAAATCAACACAAGCCACGCTGCAGCAATTAACGAGACAGGGCAGGATAAAGAATTGCAGACTTCCAAAAGATAACGAAACACACACAGTTGGCAGGATGCTAGAACCCAGGTAAGATTTGGCAAACAAAGATAATGCAGACTTTGCTTCCAGCAGGGTTCTATGTGCAAACACCTTTTTTATCCTGTTTTCCCAGCTTCAGCTAATGAAGGAAATCAGGGCCTTTTTCTCCCCCGTAATCCATGTTGCTCCCTTATCCGTTCCTCCCTGCATGCTCTAGGATGAAGATGGGGTGTGCCTGGGTCTTCCTCTGAATGTCCAACTGTACTATGCTCTTCCCCAGTTTCCTTCACAGCCACCAGAACCACACCCCCACTCCCTGTCAGCTGTTCGACCTCCCCCTCTAAATCAGATTCCAACAGGGGCATGACAGTAAGGCTGAAGAAAAACCTGGTTGCTCCCCAGTACTTTGGTCTCTGAAGTAGCAATTATGTTGTTTACTGGGCTGAAAAAAGGCTGAAGAACGGTACTGGAGGATGTTCTACAGGTAGTCCTCAACTTACAGTTTCTGATGCTAAGCGAGACAGTTGCTGAGTGAATTTTGCCCCATGTTAGAACTTTTCTTCCCACAGTTTTTTAGTGAATCACTGCAGCTGTTAAGTCACACAGTTGTTAAAGTGAATCTGGCTTTCCCCATTGTGACTTTGCTTGTCAGAAGGTCGCAAAAGGGAATCACATGACCCCAGAGACACTGCAACCGTCATAAAATATGAAGCAGTTGCCAAGCGCCTGAATTTTTGATCGCATGACCTTGGGGATGCTGCAATGGGCCTAAGTGCGAAAAACAGTCCTAAGTCACTTTTTTTCAGTGTCACTGTCATTTTGAATGGTGACTAAATGAACTTCAGAATGAACTGAAAAGTGTAGGACTACCAGTGTTCAAAAAAACCAAATGAATACGAATGCAAGTACGAGAAGTGTTGGGAAGCATTTCCTATAGAGACGTGATCAACATACTTTGCAAATTTCACAGTGGTGGCATTGCGAGGTACAAATCCTGTATGAAACTGGATCTGGAACATCTTCATTGATGCCATCTTGAAAAGGAACAAAAAAAAGACAAACAAGAAGAAGAAGGAATTAAGACATGCTAGTGAAGCAATATGTCCTGAAGACACAAATCCTCATCTGACCACCTTCAGCATTTCATTACACATATTTTCTGACTGCCAATCTTGTGTTAAAAGGCCTTTGGCCCTGGAACAGTTTATCTTGCATTCCAATGATTTCCTGCTGTCGATATATTTATTCATAGCATTTGAAGCCAGGCCTTTTTTTTTTCTTCTAGGCTCAGACAGCTAGAATCAAAGTCAGCCAGAACTATCTTGGCCAACAAAAAAGCTGAATTAGTAGCTGAGTGTTATTGTGAATCAATCTCAAGCGTTTCAATTACTGTAGATACAGAACAATCTGAGTTTTCTGCAGCAATCGGCAGAAAATTCATATTTATATTTCTCTTTAAATGTTTAATTTTTTAAAAAGGCTGGTTCTCAAAGATCAAACCACAGCACTTAATTCTAAAAATTTCACTGGAAAGTTTGACATTTTTCTGCAGTTGTTGCGGTTACATAATTTCCAATAATTATTTTATTTATACTTACACAACTTTGTTTAGAAAAATCAGCTGAGCTCAGGAAAGCAGTAAAGTAAAAATGAGGAAATGGCTTTCTATTTATAAGAGTATTAAAAAATCTAAAAAAAAATTTCTAGGTTAAAAAAAAAAATCCAACCAACTGGAAAGAACAAAGCTCTACCCTGAGGTGCTCAATAACATTTTCAGAACTTATGAGCACAGAAATCTCCAGGTTGATTGTTACCTTGGCTTGGAGTCTGCCACCTAAAGTGGATCTGGCATGATATATCACAATGAGGACATCTCCTTGGACAGTGATGCCTAATGGGATGACTGCTTTCCCATCTTCCATTTTGAAATCCCTAAGGAGAATAAGCATAGACGTGATTTTAAAATCTGAATGCAACTGTAATTCATTCTACCAGTTTATTAGTTCATTGCTTCCCTATTTAAAGATATTCCAACACATCTGTTCTCTTGTACCTGGGGCAATCATGCACACCATACAGAAGTCAAATTAATACCCCTAATTTGATTTTGACATCTACAGGTATACAAAAGTCAAAAATAATTCATTTTAGTTTATTAAAAGATATGGTCATAGACTAAAAAAATAGATATAGTTCAGTTTTACTTAAAGTTGTGCTGTGTATATGTGCGCCTTCAAGTCACAGACTATGCAGATTAATTCCTGCAGTTTTCTCGGCAAGGTTTTTTGGAAGTGGTTTGCCATTGCTTTGTTCCTAATTTTTGGAAGTGGTTTGCCATTGCTTTGTTCCTAAGGATAAGAGAAGGGTACTAACTCAATGGCTGAATTCATGCCTTAAGGTGGGATTAAAACTCTTGGGTTTCCTGGTTTCTAGCCTGGTAGAACTATTGTCCTAAACCGGCTCTTGACAAATATTTAAGGATTGTTCATTCAGCTATAGTATTATAAGTATGACAGTATTATAAACTAGGATTAGTTAAAGCATATAAATCTTTGTCTACCTACATTTAACCAAAAATAGACTTTTGGGATGGTCCTGCCTACCTTGAAAATGTAAAAAAGGATGAAGATTAGCCATACCCAGAATGTTATTCTGGTGTGGTCATTAAATAACAAACTTTTCTCTCTTTCAACCCAAAATCAGATTATGAACCGATCTGTGAACTCCATTGTTTCTATGAAAGTCTGGCTAAGTCCCGTGCAAACTGATCAAAAAAGCACAAAACCACTAACATTCCTTGCAAAAGCACATTTCAGGGGATTCCTGTTCTAAAATGAGATATTAATATTTGCAGCAGGTATTTACCACTTCCTGTTGCTTACTAACATTGGATTCCAGTTGTAAACATACCAAGATTAAATGGGGTTTGTTTTTTTTTTGAGAGCCATTTCATACCACGCTGCAGGATACCTTCTCAAATCACAAGCCCTCCCCCATATATATGATAGTGCTACTCCCATCAATCCTCAGCTTGCATGACCACTGGATGACGGAAATGGCTGATAAACATAACTGAACTCCAAAGAGTACAAAATTCAGGCAAATCTGCCTTTACTTTAAAAGAACATCTAAAAACTTGAAAGACTGACCATCTCTGGCTCTTTTTCATTTGATGTCCAGCTTAGCCTCCAGGCTAAAGCAGGGAAAGGCAGTGAACAAAGCCAGTCCACCAGCCTTGATAAAATTTCAGTTTCTCTTTTTCTTTCTACCCTTAAGAATTCTGGGATTTCTCTTTTTCTTCCCAATGTCCCCTTTATGCTTCATCTTTTACTTCATAAATCGAAGACAGGGGTGTTTTTAATAGGAATCAATCCAGGAAGATTTTTTGCACAATAATCAAATAAAACATCTAATAAAATAGCCATTGCATGAATTAGTATCTGCATCTGATAGTCAACTCTAATTGACTACGCCAGCTATAAAGCTCTGTTAGATATTAAGGCACCAATGGATGTCCTCCCCACCCTATATATCATCACCGCAAGAGACAAAATAGTGGCTGTTGGAAAATCCCACTTACTTCATTTTATCATATTCTTGTGAGGTAGTGGTTATTCTTTCATCTCCAACATAAACTTCACAGAAAGGCCTACAGCCGTTGCGCTGCTTGCTGAAGAGAGGAACTGGAGTCATGATGATTGACTTTATGAGGATTGGCTTGCTGTGAGGAATTATGGGCTCATCCGCCATCATGTCACACATATATTCAATATATCTGGGAGCATACAAGAATAGTCAATGTATACAGTCAAAGAAGACTGCATGAGCCAAGTCAACGCAATACAGCTTCAAGCATACATATCAGAGTAGTCAAACTCATCAGTAAGTGTGCAAAGGCATGTATTCTTTCTCCTACTATTCCTAAGCTGTACGTAGTTAAACAGTATTGTAACACAGAGATAATCTGAAAAGAATAAAGCCATATTTTTTCAGTTTGTATAGTCCCATAATTGGGAAACATACTTGCCATAGACCAGTGTTTCTCAAACTTGGTGGTTTTCAGATGTGCAGATTTCAAGTCTCAGAATTATCTAGCCAGGATGGCTGGAAGGGAATTTTGCAAATTGAAGCCCACACATCTTTAAGTTGCCAAGTTGAGAAGCACTGCTTTAGATCAATGGTTGAACCACAGGAGTGTTTTTGCCAGTTTAGTTTAAGTGAGCATCATTAAATTCATACTAAGAAACAATTGATATTTTTTTTACAAAAAAGGTAACCTGATCATTAATGGATCATTTGTTATATAGCTGGGTCAGCCATGAATGATCATACTTGCTTCTATGCCCTAAAGACATGTCTAAATATATAGCTGAACAATGTTTGAGGAACAAGTGCTTTTAGTAAGGCTTATGGGGTTGTCATAATCTCTGCAGTTTTATTATTACATTCCCTCTTTTTGTACTCATATCTCTATGTTCATATTTTTTATCAATAAAAAGTATATCGGAAGCCTCAAAAATAAATTTATTTAACAATCTAAAGATATATTTAAAAGGCATGAACTTTAAAAAGGTATGAACATTATCAGCACAGTAAGCCAGCATTTGAATGATAGATGAGAACAAGGAGCTCTCGATAGTGGAAAACAGGAAAAGCAATCAGTGCTATCTTGTAGAATGAGCAGATTCATCCAATATACTATGCCTACTGTGGTTAAGCTTAGTATCCTACATGAGCCCAGACTGAAGTCAAACTGTGGTTAAGGAAAGATGTCTAAATTACAGGCCACTATGACCAATTTATCAGGAATTAAATTTCCTTAACCATTGTGTGGCTTGCTGTATGAATCTGGGACTAACAGTTGTCAGTTAAGCCATTAGTTCTGCAGAAAAGAGTGGTCACAGCTAAGTCATTCCCACAATAACATTTTCACTGCTCCTGCTCTGTTACTAGGCCACGTGCCACACAGACACTATCTATAAAACTCAAATGAATTAGGACAGGGGTGTCAAAGCGGTGGGCCAGATGTGTCACACGCAGGCCATACCCACTTCAGCTCCGCAAAGGGGAAAAACGTCGCAAAACATCGCATGATGGCAACATGATGCCACACGTTTGACACCTGTGAATTAGAGGGTGTCAGCCTTCTTCCAGTCTGCATATAATAGCTTTGACTTTATTGTGGCCATATTTCTATTTTTTTCCAATTAAAATAAACAAATAAAATGTCAGAAAATGATGGGCAATGAAAAGGTTGGCGGGATATAAAACTAAAAAGAAGGGGAAATGAAAAAAAAACCAGTCAGGTCTGGCATCTATGCTGGATTTTCAGGAATGTTTTAATTGGAAAGTGACTTAATCACTGTTCAATATAAGCACCACTACTACAATTATAAAAACATCTTGCTGTGGACTGTGTGAACAGTCCGGTTCAGTCAGGTTCAAGGTTCAGGAAAGAACCTTGAGGAAACAAATGCCTTTGTAAGAAGACACACTCCATTGATCTGCTTACAGCTTACCACTCTGAAAATTTTATTTAAAAAAAAAGCAAAGTTTGTCTTTAAGGAAATGGTTGTTTCTGCAAACAACATACCTCTTATGCGATGGCCAAATGCCGGGAGGACAACGTTTCATACTAAACATATAAACAGCAGCTTCAGCTGTGGTGAAGAGGCGACAGAAGCATAAAAAAGAACAGACCACGACTGCGGATGCTGCTCTTCCATCCTATGAAAAAAAAAACACAGAGCCACCAAAATTATTGAAAATCAAACAAAATGTGCATTAACTATTGGCAAGAAAAAGTCCTCTCTTTTCTGTGAATTGCTCATCTATCCATATCCCACTCCCCATTCACTCCCTCCTCTCCATCAAACAGTTGCTGAATTGCACCTATTACTGATAGTTGACTGCAATAGAGGATTTGACTTGATTTAATATATAGTTGAGAAAAAGCCTATCAATCTCCTCATTGGCAGACTGAGAAAATAAGGACTGTAATCTCAGGATTACTTTCCAAACCCACAACTAAAGCTAGGGTTGCCTTGCAGAAATGCATTTATATATGAAAATCCAAATTAGATTTAGTATTATGGGGAAGAGTGTTCTCTCAGTCAACTTTCGCTCTTGAACATATACTGATTTATATAAATAACTGATTTCACACCATTTAGATTCCTATTATAAAGGAGATTCCTCAATCTGCTAACCATTTTTGTTTGTCTATTTCTGCTCATGTACCTCCCATATGGTGTCATGATTTCAAAATTCCTCTGCAGTTCTGCAGTTTGGGAAGAATGATCCAGAAGTTGGGTGGGAAAAGAACTGCCACACCAGGATACCACTTAGAGGATACTTTTGATTTCAGCCACAACCCCCGCCCACTGCCCTATTGTCTGTCTGTCTGTCTGTCCATCTATCGAATTTTTTGGCCACCCATCTTACCATAAGGTAACTCTGAACAGTTTACAAGAATTAAAATTACATCTACATTAAAACAAGACTACATTAAAACTAGCCTTGCTTGGTTTGGTATAGCCACACACTCTTCATCCTCACCAATGCTTGAACTTCAGCAGTAATAATAATAATAATCATCATCATCATCCCTGTATTTTAAATGTTTAGCATTGAATTAAAATCTTAGATCTATGTCATGGTATTTTAAATGTTTAGCATTGAATAAAAATCTTAGATCTATATCATGGTGAATGGATATTCCCAATGTTTATTGCTTTATGGTTTTAGGACATTCCACTCCCAAGCTATCCATGGGGAATTTTAAAAGAGTACAGGTAGTTCTCAGTTTACGACTACAATTGAGCCCAACATTTCTGTTGCCAAATAAGACATTTGTTAAGTGAATTTTGCCCCATTTTATGACCTTCCCTTCCACAGTTCTTAAGTGAATCACTGCAGTTGTTCAATTAGTAACATGGTTGTTAAGTGAACCTGGCTTCCCCACTGACTTTGCTTGTCAGAAGGTCACAAAAGGGGATCCCATGATCCCAGGACACTGCAACAGTCATAAATATGATCATCTGAATTTTGATCACGTGACCATGCAGGTGCTTGAATGGTTGTAAGTGTGAAAAACGGTGATAAGTCACTTTTTTTGGAGCCATTGAAACTTTGAACAGTCACTAAATGAACTGTTGTAAGTCGAGGACTACTTGTAATTTATTTCCGACTTGTGTGCCTAAACAAAGCTCAACATTACTTACAAGGCAGTGCACAATGCAAACATTCTTTGAGTCTTGCTTCAACCATGAATACATGTTCTTACAGATGCTATAAAGATTTTGAAGATTTGGCGCACGCCTTGCCGGCCAACCACATTCCGATACCTGTTAAGGAAACACTTTGATTTATTAAATCTAATATATTGCCAACTATTATCACATTTTTTAAAATTGTCAAGTCTTCAATTTAAGCTTTTCCCACAAGAGCGATCAAGCCCTTTCTTTTTCCTGGAAACAACTGGGGCATGATCTCATTTAACAATGCTAAACCGGTGCAAATGGTACTTGTTTTTCCCCATAACAAATTGCACATTGGTTCCACTCTTTGTTATTTTGGAATCCTCTGAATGAAAGGATTAAAGGGGAAAAAATAAAGAAGGGCGATACTGCAAGAATATTGTGTCTGCAAAATCACAGAAAGGGAGTTGTTCTAGGTTCTTTAGGATATAGGTTTAAAAAGACAGTAAGCTAACTTTACCTACTCCCAAAATTGTCTATTTTTTTAAAAAAATATAATTAACTTGCTTTACTTGCTTTTTGAAATCTTTCAACTTTTAAATTATTTGTTTACAATCCTGCACTAAATCCATTGCTGACTATTTTTAGACACTGAAACTGAAGCTTCATGGCAAGAAGACAGAAGCAGCTCTACCAGGGCAGAATACAAGTTCATCTGGTCCATCACAGGGCTAGTAGCCAATTGAAATTTGTCAACAGGATATGATGGCAATACACTTCCTCTTATGGATTCCTGACATGTGAAGGATTTGGGTTCTGTAAATTCATATCTGAAATCTTTACTTTCAAAAAAACTGCCAGGTCATTTCCAAAAGAGCCAGATCAGCATGGTCTGGAGCAGGGGTCTGCCACTTTAAAAACTCAAACAGCATTTGTACCCATTTCCCACAGAAAAGAAAACCCTGGGAGCCAATAGATTAACAACTGGTGTGACTGGATAGGCATGGCCAATTCAACTTCACTCACTCCCACCCAGTCACTTCTGCTCTGGAATATGGAGCAAGTCTCGATCCCCCGCCATCACTCTTACCTTCTCAGGCCAGGTGAGGAGGGGAAGGGAGGGGCCAACCAGTGGTGGGATCAGCTGACAGGAAGCCGCAGCAGAGGGCCCAAAGAGCCGTATGTGGCTCCAGAGCTGCAGGCTGCAGACTCCTGGTCTGAAGGAACAACAAACTATCTTTGAGTGTTCCTTGGAATGTTCTGTTTCTGAAAAGGAATATTCTGAAAATCCCTAATTCAGAGAGTACTTTCTGGAAACCTGATAAAAACCCTACAAGGGCATCACATTTTCTAGCAGCAAGTTTCAATATTACGAAGAGCTTATCCAATAGTGAGGGCAGCTCATAGCCTGCATGTGTTTCCACCTCATCACATCAAAGCTTCAGGACACCCCATAATCGCTTCATTTATCACTACAATTCAGCAGGATAGAAGGGAAGTGAAATAGTTTGGAAGCAATTGCAGTTCAGAATTAAGAAACATATATAAAATGATATGCACTGAGAACCTATGCATAAGTTATGTAAAACAAAATCCATTAATATTTTGAAACAGATTTGCTGATGTTTTGAATGGTCTTTCTCTTAATTTTAAATGATTAAAACTGGTAGAATACAAACATACACAAATTCTTACAAAATGTTTTTTTTAAAGAAATGCTACTAGTAGAGGCAAAAATATGTGAGTCTGTGTGTTGTTTTGTCTGTAAATGATGTCATATCCTGCTCAACAGATATTCTGGAAACATCTAGTGTTAACTACCATATCCACTGTCCTTCTTCTTGTCCATTTATGTGTTTACTTTATGAAATATTCTTTTCTTCTTTTGCTCTAACCCCATTTTACTGATAATCCCTTCTTCCTTTTGGAGTCCCTTATGTTTGAATGAAGCCTTCAGGCTAAAAAAAACCTTGGGCTTTGATGATGATTGGAAGTAAGCTTGAAAAATCTTTGACACTATATACACTCTCTTACTATTTTATTCCAAGGTGAGGAAGGTGTACAATGAGATGTGCAATATTGCCATGCACAAAAGACAATGAAATAAAGTAATACTAATTTACAAACCCTATTGTGAAATCTGGAAGGCCGATATGATCTTGGGGACAGATTGTAGACAGCATAGCGCCCGGGATGTTTTGAATCCAAAAAGAGCCGCACATCTTCAATGTTATTTTTTATAGCAGACTCAACACCTTCTGCTGGAAATGACATCACTAGAGAACAAAGGAAGGGAGAGGGAGAGAGGTAGGGAGGGGGAGGGAGAGAGAGAGGGAGAGGGAGAGAGAGAGGGAGAGGGAGAGAGAGAGAAACAGTCAGGGTTGAACTCAATATATTTAATCTGCTTTTAATAAAAACCATGTTTAATAAAATGTTTGTAAACATACCAGCAATTCTGGATGTAATGTATGATATATCCAAATCTCCTTTTGCGTAACTGAAACATATATTAAACAAAAACTCAAGTTAAAAGTTAGAATGTAAGTCGGTTCAATAGATGATTATTTTCAAGTGGCTTATTAAATTCTACTGGCTTTTTGTTCATCAAACAAGACCTGTTCTCCCTATCCCCAAGAGATAGTCACAAATGTGATTCTCAAATATCTGAAATATGGGAGATAAACCAAAGAATCTAGAATATCCCCGGTTAATACACACTGGAAAATGGCAGCTTAAATGCCTGAAGCATTATTCAAGGATTCTCTTCTTTCAGGAAAAAACAATTATCTCAAAGCTGAAGGATCCTGATCACTGTCTTAGATAATAGGCTTTACAAAATTAATTGTTTTCAGCCGGGGGTGGGGGAATATTCTCTTCAGGAGGAATCTGCACCTGTTCAACAATTGGTAATTACAACTGCATATATATGTATTCCCACAGCATGCTCAGCGGTGAGGTATGCTTGGAATTATACTTTGGTAACATCCCAAACTAGAGTCTTCAAACTTGGCAAGTTTAAGACTTGTGGACTTCGACTTCCAGAATTCCTGAGCTAACATGATGACTGGAGGAGGAATTCTGGGAGTCAAAGTCCTTAAACAAACCTTAAACTTGCCAAGTTTGAAGACCCCCTGATCCAGAGGGTCACAGGTTTCTTCTTCCTAGATTATATCAAAGCTTTGCAAAATTAATAGTCTAGTTTGTTATTACATCAATAGCAAAAAGTCCTTCAAGTCACAACGGGTACAGAGCTTTTAATCCTCCATTAGCCCAGCCTTCTTTTGTGCTGTACACAAATGACACTAAAAAACTACTGAGGGAAAAAGAAGGAACAGGAGGAAGAAGTCGAATAGTACAGGTAATTTTCTTACAACTTACAACTTTTTATTTAGTGACTGTCTGGAGTTACAATGGCACTGAAAAAAAATGACTTATGACTCTTTTTCACACTTACGACCATTGCAGCATCCCTATGGCCACATGATCAAAATTAGGACACTTGTCAACTGGCTCATATTTGTGACAGTTGAAGTGTGTCATGCAATCCCATTTTTGTGACCTTCTGACATGCAAAGTCAATGGGGAAGCCAGATTCACTTAACCATGTTACTAACTTAACAACTGCATTGAGTCACTTAACAACTAGGGCAAGGAGGATTGTAAAAGGGGGCAAAGCTCACCCATCTCGATTAGCAATGGAAATTTTGGGCTCAGTGACAGTCATAAATTGAAGACTACCTGTAGTGAACATATGAGGCTAAATACAATACACAGGTTAGATTTAAAGAAGTAGAGCCTACCAAATAACAATCCATTATGTAGTGGGACATAATGGTAAACCAGTCTCTAACAGTGAGCAGGAAGATAACTAATATTATGCAGAAAAAAGTTAAGTCAAGTCAGCACAGATGGTTTAAGACTCTTTAAAAGGATAGCATATTAGGTTTGAAAAACAGATTTAGTAAGGTAGAGAAGTTAAACAAAACACACACATACACACACACGACAAATTCTTTAACCAGCTACTTTCAAGTCTGCCTTTTACATTTATCCTCAGGATTTCCATCTTCTTTTAATAAGGGCTATCAACTAAGGCATGATCTCCTTGCCAGTTTGCTTCACAGCAAAGCTATGACCTGAGCAAAATTCTTCTTGAACCATGGCATGTACTACATAAGTCGGGGTGTAAAACTGGCAGCCCACGGGCTGGATGCATCATGAGGGCCATGCCCACCTCAGCTCTGCAAAGGGGAAAAAAATGTCACGAAACTTCACAATGGCAATGTGATGCTGCAGGTTTGACACCCATGACATAGGTGAGGGATAGAGGGAATGTCTGGGAATTATGGGCACTGCAACTGAAACTGAAGGAGCCGGTAGGCTGGCCTAGGCCTAGAGCATCCTAATTTGCACTTTTTGAGATGCTAATAATCTCAGTGGCAATAGCACTTAGACTTATATACCACTTCACAGTGCTTTATAGACCTCTCCAAGCAGTTTACAGAATCAGCATCTGATTGCCCCCCCAACAATCTGGGTCCTCATTTTACCGACCTCAGAAGGACAGAAGGCTGACTCAACCTTGAGCCAGTAGGACTCAAACTGCCAAACTGCTGGGAGCCGGCAGTACTGCATTCTAACCATTGCGCCACCTCAGTTTTTATCAATTTTGTGAATCCCTGTAACAATGGTATATAAGGATCACATTTGTCCGAGTCAGTGGATTCTTAGTTTGGGCTGAATAAAACTGTGTGCAAAATAGGTCAAAAACCCAGCAAGTCCTTAGTGTATCAATTGCCCTTCCCTGTCCAATGTAACAAAGATATGGTAATTTAAATGGGAGTTCTGATATTTATGCAGTAGCTAAAATTTTTCATTGGGCCTGGATACCGAGGCCAGAGTTTTATACATGGAGCTATTTTTATCTATTCTTTAGTGTTTGCAACAACTTTTTTTTCCATTTGGAGGAGATCAGACCATGTAATAATCCACATGGAGATCACTGTACACTGCGTGCACATTTCAATTTAGCCTTTCAGAGAACAAATTTAGTTTGAATGGGTTAATTCAACTTAACATGGTTCACAGAGGTTATTTTATATGAATACACGTATCCCTAACAATACAGCCCCATTCTTTCAAGCCCTAAAAATAACACAGAAGTCAAGAAATCCAAGATTTCAGTGACAGTATTTGTCTAATCTGCTTTCTACTATCTGTGTCCCTACTGGAGGAGAGAAAAAAACACAGCCAGAAATACAAGATACAGCAATTTAGTGGACTGATGAAAAAAAGAAGCTCTAAAGATATACATGTACAAAGAATATGACACTAAATATAAATGTAACTGAGAACCTAATGGCAATGTCTTAATTCATAAGCTTGTATTGTTTTATGCATGTACTAAAATAATGAGCAGAGAGATCACAAGACACAGGTAACTTGAGAGTTTAGAAAACGTTTTGTAGTTTCATATTGGTTTCTAGCATGCACACACGGCGTGAATACTAACATACTAAAGAAATATTTACCTTGGGCTGCTAAGGAACATGATATGGAATGACGAAAAGCCATGGGGGGAAAAATGGGCAAGGAAAGAAGTATCACACAAAACATCAAAAGGTAAAACAAAACAAAAGTCATCCAAAAAACAAAGTAAAGATGAAAAAAAAAAGTGAACTCTCCAAATCAAATTTTGCTTTTGTTTTTCCTTGTCCCAAATGTTTTAGCCTACATTAAGTTGGATGGATACCATTATGAATAACAAGAACCATCGATGTGGATGAGAGCCAATACTTACAACTCTTCCCAAACTTAGTTGTTTATTTTCATAAACACTGCTCATGCCAGACTGATACACTGTATTTCCATTATATATTCTGAGATATATATTCATATATTTATTTGTAATTTCTACCAATAAAAATGCTGCTTATTTTCAGCTAAGCATGCTTAGCTCAAGTTATAAATGTTCAGAAAGTATAAAACAACTACTCCAATCCAATAATTTGTTATCTCTCATTACATACCAGAAATTTCCTCAGCCTTATGCTTTTTTTGTTAAGAGTCCTTCTTATAGATTTCCCAGCCAGCATGTTCCAAACCATCTGATCATTACTTTAAAAAATCAAAATATTTTCAGAGAAGCCCATTTTGAGGGATTCAAAATATTAGTTAATATATAATATGCAAGCATTTTGCTGTATTGTATAATAGAACAGCCATTAAGAAAGCACGGAACACTAATTCTGCTGGATATATAGAGATAATATAGGACTCTTTGCATCTTAAACATAAAAGATAGTACTTTAGTAAAATCCTTGATTGTGTTTCCTAATATTTTTTTTGTAAGAATTAATTTCACTGTATCGAAGTGAATTAGGTCATCAACATTTAAAGATCCACAACTTTTGAGTTCTGCCACCATCAACTCTTATCCTGCAGCTCAAACCACGAAGCATCAACTAAAACACAGTATTGGCAGTAAATGGGATATCCCCCCAAAAGTGGAATGTTTTTTCCTACTGTCACTACCCAAATGTAAGAGCTCAGAACCATCAGACATCAACCCATGAAATGTGACAAGATATCTCCTGAGGTCCTTCACCTTGCCCAGGAAAGGCCCCGCTTGAAAGAAACGGTTCCAGACCATCCCAGTGAGAATTCCCTCTGATAATATACAGCTGCTAGCATTCAAGCATGAAGTGGTTTGCAAAAAGGAAAACCTAAAAAACTAAGTGAGCTACTTTGAGGTCTTGGGGACACTGAACCATTGTCTTGGTTCCATGCCATCAACAGAATGACATCATGGAACAGTATGTGGGTTATCTAATTTATGATTGGTTAGCCTAATCCTGATGTCATAATCCCTCTAGAATTTTAGACCTGAATCTCCCTATACACCAGTTTCATAAACTTTTCATCAGATGAGGTTGCTGAACAGCAGAGAAAGGAGTATGTTCTTCTTCCAGTCTAACTAGTTATTTCTTTCTTGCGTAAACATGCATGAAGACTTCGAATTATGTAAAAACTGTTCCTATGCATTAACCCCGAGATGGAAGGCAATGCCTCTTTCTCCCACTGATCTCTTCAATACAGTAGTTACCTTCCAAAAGCTACCAGTCACATTCTCGACTACCAAAGATTCAAAAAAAGTCCATAAAGCTCTCTGATCCTAGGATGAAAACTGTAACCTTCAGGGTTCCCAAATAAGTTATATTATTTCATTCCAAATTCACAGTTGTACATTTAAGATAAAACCATATCAAGAGATTGATAAAAGTGAAAAAAATGTTATATATTCCTTTGCTGATATCCAAATAACAGAAGTTCCTGTCCTTTTCTTTTAAGCAGACCATTACACCACCATCAAAACCTCCTTCAGAGCCTATATAAACAAACCTTTTCTCTTGAGCAATGAAGTAATATCCATTGAGCTGACCGTCAAATATGCAGACTAGTTGATTCATACTGAAGTTACATCAAGCAACAATACTTCAGTTCACAAAATACAGCATAGCACAAGGCTATTTGTGAAGCAATTATATTTTCAAATAATAGTAGTAACACTGAAATTTGTGAAGCAATTATAACATAATAATAATAACACTGAATATAACAGAAAAGATGGTATTCAAGAATATGTTATTAGAATATAATCTTCCTTCCTTCAATTATTTGTAGGGGCATCAATGATCTACAGATCACAGAAACTTTGGTCTAAAACCTAGTCCCAACATGCTATCTAAGATCAATGAGTGACAATGTGCCACCTATAACTTGTTCAGCCTTTTGTCCAGTTCTTTGCCCTTCATTAAAAAAAAGAATGATAAATTGGCATGTAGCAAAGCAAATCACTGTAAAGATAACTTACAGTTCCTCCGGTCAGATTTAGAAAATAAAACAGTGAGTAATTCCAATCCTGGGGTTTGTTTATGTTCTGTCATACGAGGGTTCTGTGATTGGCCAGATTTACCATGGCAACTATTGCAGGTATTCGAAATCTCAAATGTGCCTAACTCAACCTCCTCCTCTCCCTCCCATCCCCATGAAAATTCTGATCTAGAGCACGTACAAAAGTGTCGGTAAACATCTTCCTCTGCTTTAGGAGGAAACAGTCTAACACAATCATGGATTCAATTAATTCAATTTCACTTGTATACCAGCTATTGTACTAAAAAATATTGCAATAAAACAAAAGCAAAAAAACAGGGCTTGCTTCTCATGCGAGTAAGGTAGCTTAATCCCGTAAACCTAAAAAAAAATGCAAATCTATCTCATTACTCCCTATCCCGTCTTGGCATTTTGGGAGAAGTAAACATCACGTGGGTCACTCTGAACTCTCTGTTCCCATGCCCACACTTCTCAAGACAATAACTGAAAGAAAGAATGAAATGATTGATGCAGCCTCACATGATTTAGAAACTATGAGTTGCTAAGGTGACACAGAACAGAGCAACACTTGAATGCTCACTACTGTCTTATCTAACATCTAACACGTGAGCCAGATCCAAAACTAGATTAGAAAGGAAGCATAGCTCCACTGAATAAATGAGTGTTTGGGACCATTAATGATGTTATACTGAGCCTCACAGTATGATTCTATAGCTTTAGTGGCTGAGAAATGATTCTAACTGAAAAGCTTGACAGGCCTGTTTTCAGCAATTCTCAGCTATAATTCCTCATATTCCTGCCACTTTGAACAAACTAGGTGATGTAATTACCAATGATTTGACTGGACTCTAGTTGTTTTTCAGGTGTAAATTAGGTGTACTAGTTTAAAGTCTATTTAACTGGTTTCAAGCATTAAGGATGGTTCCCAAATGACAGTTAAACATGCAGTAAAAACAACTGACGCATGAGAAATCACTTTTTAAAAAAAGCATTCAATTGTAATTGGAAAAAAGTAATGTAATATACAAGAAAAAATGTTTTAATTTTTTCCAGATGATGAAATTCAAGGAGAGTAACCTGTATCATCTGACTGAGCTAAGATGTTGCTGCCAAAATTTGCACATATTTAATGAATGGGAAATCACTCTTTTTCTTAATCTAAAATTTAGACTTTGGGGGGCTGATTTTGGCTTAGTTTATGGTGTGTTTTTTTTAAACTATTCAAAGGAAAGGCCACATTTGAAATATACACTACAGCAATTCTGCTTCAAGATCTAACATTCCTGGGCTTTCTTAGCAATAATGTAAAGTTACCACTTTCTTTCAAGTCTACTGCAGAATTAGTGACAGAACAATACAGAAATGATATAGTGACTGACAGGTACAGTGATCCTTTATTTCAGAAAGTTGTCCTCAAGATTTATTTCATTTAATTTTTATTTTCTTGGGTTTGCTCTTGAAATTTTCTTTGTAAAGCGAAGTTACAGTAAAAACACTGTTTTTAAAAAAATCTTTATGAACCTTTCAGATTTGTCTCTTTTTCAGGTTTATCCTTCACTAAATCAGTTTGGTCCACTGGTTAAGGCACTAGACTTAGAAAGCAAGAGACCATGAATTCAAATCATGTCTTCATCATGAAAGTCAGCTGGGTGACTTTGAGCCAGCTGCTCTCTCTCAGTATAATCAATCTCACAGGATTGCTGTTGTGGGGAAAATAATAATATGTTCACTGCCTAGAGTTACTTGTAAAAATAATACAGGAGGGATATAAATAAAACAAAATTTAAAAAATCAAGAAACTATGGTTACCATATTAATGGGCAAACCACATACACACACAGGATGTCTGAAAAATCAAGCCCCATAAACCAATTACAGTATGTCTTATTAATTCTTTTTCAGAGAAAATATGTCATGTCCTTGTTGGAGTCTGAAACCCAGGAGGAAGCCGAACAGCTGACAGGGAGTAGGAGTGTGGCTCCATTGGCTGTGGAGGCAACTGGGGATGGGCAAAGTCCGGCTGGCCAGAGCAGGAGAGAGGTAGAACATGGGGGAGGGAGTTCAGGGGAAGATCTAGGCCCACCCCCTCTTCATCCTAGGGCACGCAGGGAGGAATAGAAAAGAGAGCAACATGGGTTGCATGGCTTACGGGAGAGAAAAGGGCCCTGATTCCCTACATTAGCCATAGCTGGGAAGAAAGTTTTGAAAAATGCATGCTGAATGCAGCAGCTGCTTGGTAGCAAAAGTGAGTTTATCGTGTGTTGACTTTGCTTATCTGTGTTCCTGGAGTCTTCCCAACCATGTTGAGTTACTGCTGTGCCTTCACATCTAGAATTCTTGCTCCCGTCCTGCTGAACTAATTACCTCATTTTGTCTTGATTGGACTTATAGTTACAGTTTTTGTTGACCACGCTTTGGACTTGATTCTCTGCAGTCAAAAGCTGTTCCTGGGGGAGTTTTTCTTCAGCCAGAAGGTAACCAGGACATTGGGGGCAAAGTTGGAGCTAATAAAGGGACTCTTATTGATTATCTGACTGTGTTGCCTTTGTGCCATGCTCCACGTCATCACAAGCACATTATAAGCAAAGTTGCAAACAATTTGAACAATGAATGTAATTTAGACAATAAATTATCTATAGGGCTTGAGTTTAGTGGCGTATAGTATTTTAAAATTTATTGTCTTGGTACTGAACTACAAATAAATAAGTTTTGAACAAATTAAATTAAGTTGCATATGAGACCTGACTTTTAGAACTTTATTATATTATTTTTATTTCTTTAATGAATAAGGGTCATTTTGTCTGTATGATTTTTCCAAATTACAATCCCAAATTTCTCCCCAATATCAATATTTCTGATATTTAATCTGACTAAGGAACAATTCTATTCTCTCAATCAAGCATGGGAAAGGATAGGGTTCAGATCAGAGATTCATCACTTGATCTTAGTAGAATTCCTAGCGTTCCTGTCCACAAGACTGTAAATGGCTTGTAACTTATAAAGTAAAAACTCGCAAAGAAAAATAATGGTACTACATAAAATGCCCTTTGCTCTGAGAATGGTGAACTGCAACACAGTGAATGGAAATATCAATACAGCCACATTTCTACTTACTTGGCTACAGACTGAATAACTTTTGAAGATGTATCCTTGATATTTGTGAAAAATCTTTCGGTCCCACCTCGAAGGATATCAAAAAATCCACCAGAAGTCTGGTCACATTCTGCCACTATCAGCCGTAAAAGCCAAAAAAAAACACCACAGCATTATAACCTAAGGCAGGCAATCATCATTATTCTTTCCTCTAAACAGACTTACATTTCCATTAGAAATTGCATTAAATTGTATTTCCATTTAAAAACAAATTCAGCAGGGCACTTTAGCTGGCATCTTTATTTATGTATTATTACCTTAATCTGTGCTTTTTAATTAAGGCAATATTTTTCTACACAAAGAAGAGTGGCCAACTGTAATAATTTAACAGAAAAGCAGCGAATGGTCCCTCTTCTAAGACAGAACCACACATTCTGAAGCAAATACAGTCCTGCAAAACTATTAGATGCAATAAACAAAGCATTCAATTTCAGATGGCAGCCAGGGATCAGAGGACTGCTGTATGCTTTAAATGCTCACAGAATGGTAGGACTACACAATGAGAAGGAAATAGCATCTAGTGCAACCCTCCACAGCAGAGTTCCCCAATGTTTCCGACTTTCTGGACAGGGGGTGGGGGTGGGGGAGATGGTTCATGCAAGCAGCCAGCAAGCACACGCACACAGCTCCATTTCTGCAAACGGCATGCATTTCATACAAATGGAACATGCGCACACATGCTTGCCCGCTACTCATGCAAGTGAGAATGCGCATGCATGCTCACCGACTGTTTCCACAGCCCAGTTGCAAACCCCTTAATGCCCAATAGTGTGCCCCAGCCCATAGATTACAGACCCCTGCTGTTCAATGTAGAGAAAAACTAACTCAACCATCCATTAAAGGTAGCTGTACAGGGTTTGTTAAAAAACCTCCAAAATTAGAGAACCAACCTTCCGTTGGCATTTGTTACAACTATGGCATTTCAACTTACTTCATAAAATTTCACTCATTTGATCTGCAGACACTATTGGATTTTAGACTCCGGTGCCAATATTGATGTTCTTAGCTATTTAACTAAGCTCTATATCAGAAAGTACATCTGATCCAGTGAAGTGATTATAATTCACAAATTCATACATATATTTCCTACTGTCTAAGGTGCTCTGTTGTTTAAGTATGCATATCATCCGCTCCATGGAAGGAGTGTAAAGATACCAAAGAGTAGCGGCACTATGTAAAATGCAGTCAGATATATTTAGTATAAATAATATATTCCTAATTATAATGTAATTATTCTGAAGGTCCATTAGGGCACAAATACATAGAAATCAGTCTATAGTTCCCATGTTTTGCTTGCAAGTCAGGAAACATGCAATTCAGAGATTTTCTTTCCTTTTTAATATAGTTTGTGTTCCAGGAATCATTTCTCAAATTCATACTGCCAACAAATATTCAAAAACCTACATGTGATTTTTACATCTTCATCAGAGAAGGTTAACTGAAAAATCAGACTGAATTTTCTACCTCAAACAGGATCACTCCCCCTCCCTTTTACTCCAACATTCCAAACTACTGTGGTTTGTTATGATTCCATGGTTTATTCCAAACATGAAAGTGTGTTAAATTTATATTCCACTTTCGTTTAGAAGCTCAAGGTGAGAGTCATCATGCTTCCCCTTACTTTTTTCTCTTTGAAGAAGTTTGATGTGTGAGAGAGTGACTGGCTTATCCAGTCAACACCCATGGCTGAGCATCAACAATGAATTGGGTCCCCTAATCTAATGCCTTTACTGTAAATATGACTTTATCAATATGAGAAGGTAAGAATTCATTACTCAGTTCAAAGCTGAATTACCATTTCTTACCAGGACTTCTAAGTTTGGGGAAACATTTTAAAGTCTAAACTTAAAAGATTAGTTGTTATTGTTAGCTCTGAAGTCATGTCCGACCCATGGACAATGTTCCTCCAGGCCTTCCTGTCCTCTACCATCTTGAGTCCATGTAAGCTCACACCTACTGCTTCAGTTATTCCAACCAGTCACCTCATTCTCTGTCGTCCCCTTCTTTCCCAGCATTATGCTCTTCTCCAGTGAGTCTTTCTTTCTCATTAGGTGACCAAAGTATTTTGAATTTCATCTTCAGGATCTGGCCTTTTAGAGGGCAGTCAGGGTTGATCTCCTCTAGGACTCACCTGTTTGATCGCCTTGCAGTCCAAGGGACTTGCAAGAGTTTTCTCCAGTACCTACTAACTAACTCCTACTAATTAACTAACTCCAAAGATTAATAGGAATACTAAAATAAATAAGAATTGAGATGGTCAAATACTGTAAGAAAGGCTGCAAAAGAAAGACGTCAGAAACATTAACAGTAAGAATTGAGATAGTACACAAAGAAAATTCCATTAAGTATCATACCTGCATTATATATATTGTTGAGCTGACCAGCAGGTTTTGAGTTCTGTGGCACCAAGGCTGAAGATGTCTTAGGATGTGCATAATTCCCGTAGCCCCCATTTTGTTCAAGAAGCTGGAGGGAAAAAAGCATCACAGCAGGAGTGAACATAAATATACTCCTACTCTTCCCCACCCACAGCCCATCTGCACTAAAAAATGTAATATTAAGTCACTTCAAATAGGTTTGGTTGATTGTAAAAATCCAATGCAAGGATCGCCGCAAATTTTGATTTTAATATAAAGCTCTAAATGAAGGATTCAAGAAGCAATAATCTAATTAATGTGGAAAAACACTAAGCCAAATTATTAAAAATGGAGGACTGACTTATATAGTCTGCTTTATTATCACCATTAACTGTCTTTTCTCCTTCACCTTTGAAAACATAGCCCAGAGGAACAGAAAAAGAGCAGAATAAATGGATGAACTGGGGAGGAATTATACAATTCCCATTCCCAAAAGCCAATCGTAGTATTTATCTCTTCTGCAGTTCCCAACAGCCCTCTAAAATGACATCATCTATACTCAACATTTTGCAATCCTGCCAATAATACCAAAAGCTGGCCACTGATTCTGTCCCATCCAATTACATTGTCATGTTATTTCCTTGTTCTTCTTACTACAGAGGATAGCTAAAAAAGGTGCTGCCTAGATTTTAAAACATGGCTGCTGCTGCCGCTGCCATAAGCTTTACTAAAGCTAAACATCAAGTTCAATTCCTGATGACTTCATGGATGCATCCATGACATTTTCTTGGCAGAAATAAATGTTTGATTTGATACAGGTTTTCTCCTAATCATACCTATCCTGCTGGGGTTCCTTGGGTTCTACCATCTGACTTTTAACCAGGTCCAAATCTATCCAGTTTGGTTTTTTTTTAGAACACTAAAGTTAGGCTAAGTGCTGCCAGTAGCAGGGAACTGGTTTCACCAAACAGGATCTATTACCTCTGTGATAGGAGACTTTGGGTTCACATTTCTAGCAGCTGCAATCTCCTGCAGTTGATTGACAAGCTCAGTGATGGACAACCTCTCTTCTGGGTTCACCCTCAAAGCAGAACCTAAAGACAATGCAAAAAAGAGATCAGCATATGTTAAAATGTTGCCAAAAGGACTTGTGATCATTGCTATGATGTAACTTTGAAATGCTAGCACTTAGACGTAGCTAGAATGAATCCACACATTTAAGCTATACTGAAACAATAAAAAGATAATCTTGTTACATGTACTAGTCTTCTTCCTGATTAAGAGTAGGCCAGCTCTTCCTAGATTATCTTCTTCAAATGGGTTTTACTTCTCATGGCTCCCATAACTGCTCTCTAACATGGACACTGAAAAGCAGGAATGATAAGACTGTGTGTCCAAGACTTTGTCAAGTAGCAGGTTGAAATAGTTGAGGTAGAGAGGCCTTTCACATACATTTGTAGGTACAGAAATCAAATGCATTCATGAATTTAAAAGGAAACCATAATATTCTCTATAAAATCATCAGCTCCCCTCCTTTTCATGCCACCTCTCCAGGTATTTGGTGTCCTTGTCTGAAACTTACGTATAAGATCATGAAACACAGTATATTTGGTGTCATTTTGTGGGATGGAGTATTTTCCATTGACTATTCGAAGCTTAGCTCCATCTTCAAATGGGTGTTGCCTAAAGCACAACAAGTAGAGGATACAACCCAAGGCCTGCATGAAAATAAGAAAGAGTTGATGAAAAGAAACTGAACAAGACTAAATAATTCAAGGCTTAGCCAAATCAATTGTAACAATGACTATTCTTCCTTTTAAGTGTTATTGTTTCAGATTTTGAGCCGATTTGACAGACAATTCAGCATCTGATAAGAGATTTAAGTGCTTCATCAACAAGCGTGATTATCTAACAGGTGCCTAAAAATAGGATACTGCTTTCTAAAAAGTTACTATGGAGTCTTTTGAAAGAATTAGTAAATCAACTATTGGGTTTATAGGCAATTGTTAAGGCCTACTTCGGAAATGGACTGTCAAAGGAGCCAAAGCACATAAGAGCCTCTCTTTTTATCCTCTGCTTTTTGAGTTTTCAGATTTTTCAGATAACTTTCTTCGTGGCTTTGGATTATCAAAAAGAAAATATTGTGGTAGCTGTGAGAGGAACTTTATCATGTGAAGTAGTCTTTTTATGTATATAGGTATGTGATATTATGGTTGAATAAAGTTTTGCTTATGGAA
This sequence comes from Laticauda laticaudata, assembly GCA_004320025.1. NCBI lineage: Eukaryota > Metazoa > Chordata > Lepidosauria > Squamata > Elapidae > Laticauda > Laticauda laticaudata. Next base: position 15,126 of record BHFT01036298.1, on the reverse strand, counting down.
TCTTTTCATGGAATACTTATATTATCTTCTATCAGAATATTTTCAGCTGACCCTAAAACAAAATCTTGTCACCCTTATATCCTCTTGTATTTTCCTTTTCCTGACAATTTTATGTTGGTGCTTCCTAGGGACACTTTTAATTAAACATCTTACTTCCCAAGTTACTTCCATCGCACTATTGGGCTTCTTTCCTTTCTTTCTTTCTTTTTTTTTGAGATACCAATTTTAGTTTTTGCAGCTCTTTATTTCAGTTTTAACATCCACATTGAATGATGGTAAGACATGGTAACAGATTAGTATTAGCTACCTGATGGAGTCTATCAGAGAAAGGAGAACCACTCTCAATAAATGAGAAAACCTAATCAATAGGGACAAATCACTACCCCGAAATCTACCTATGCAGAAAGAAAGTGCATACCCATATATCTTGCTTTTCATCAATTGGAAAGTTTAAATATAAATCTATAATTTCAGGAGCTCTATACATTGGCGTAGTGTTCCTTGTGACCTGTACACAAAAAATAAGAGATCTATAGTTAATCCACAAATATATACATATATATATTTTCAACAAAATCACTTATTCGTTAAAAGTTCGGCCTTATGCTGTTTGACATTCAGCTTTTTCGTAAGCTATCCTAGCTTTTACAGCAAGCAGATCCATTTGCAAGACCAAAGAGCTTACTCGTATAACATATAGTAAAACTCTTTAGTTGGTTATGTTCAATGATTTTATTTATTTGTCTAATTTATCTAGCCACCCATCTCACAAAACAAGTAACTTTCCTGTAGTCTTTGGAGAAAAGTTACCTAGGCTGTAGTAATCAAGACTTTTGAGAAAGAGCTATAATTCTGTGGTAGTGCAGATACTCTGGACAAAAAAGATCACAGTTAAACCAGAGGTACATCTTGGTGCTCTCCATTTCTCCAAGTTAAATTGGTTTAGCTTTTATCCTGACCCAGGGCAAAAGTTTTAGCCGCACAGACTTCAGCTGGAAAGGGATTATGTAATTCTCCCTGTAGGCAACAGAGAGCTCTACATTGAAGTGGGTATGTGACTCTTCACAAATTGCTCAACTAAAGAATCAAAGAAGAGATGATGGGAATTGTAGGGAAGTAGAACTTCTATACACACTCTTATATGTTTGAGCAGTTTTTTACAAGTATGTGGCAAACACTCTAATGATAAGGAAAATGACGTTCAGCTCTATCCAAAACTCTTTAGATTTTCCCTCTGCATCTCCTGTTCCTAACTTCAATTTCCTGTTCTTTTTCTATCAGTCCTTGCCAGAAATAGACAAACACTTTGAAAAGCTGTTCTCAGAAACAGAACTGTACAGAGGGAGGACAATAGATGCAGCTTGGCTGGGAATACATTTTGAAAACCCAGCATGGAGTTTTGGCACAGAGTTTATTCAAGTGGAATATATCCATCTGTTTTGCTAGGTAAGCATAAATGAAACAAAAAAGCAGTGTTTAATAGCATGGTTCAGAGAGTAGAATTTCAAACAATGCAATACTCAGTAGCAAATGAAGCTTAGCCACTTAAATGCTCGAAACTCTTTGAAAAGACCAATTAATAAAAACAACAAAAGTAAGATTCTCATATAAATGATACGTAACTGTTTTTTTTTTAGTGAAGAATTATTTTCAATATAATAAGGTTTTCAAATGTGGGGTGCAATGGTTCAGTGGTTGAAGACTTTTAGCTTGTCAGGTAGAAAGCTGACAGCTTGGGTTCAAGACCCAAGCGTTGCATGACGGGGTGAGTGCCCATCTTCACCCCAGCTCCTGCCCACCTAATTCGAAACAATGCAAATGCGAGTAGCTAAATAGGGAGCACTTCAGCAGGAAGGTAGCTGTATTCTGTACACTTAGCCTGACTGTTTGCCACAAAACCACGGAAATGTCTTCAGTCAACACCGTCTCCCTTAGCTAAGACATGGAGATAGAGTCAGACATGACTGGATGTGGGAAAACTTTACCCTAACTGTTTTCAAAAGGAAACACAACATGTTGAAAATAAAATATAATGCTGGACATCTTACCTCATCTTCAACAGTTGCCCGTCTTTGTGCAGACCAGCTATAATCAGGATAATGTGTCACAACTGTTGCACTACCAAAATCACACAATTTAATTGTTCCTTGATTACTTATCAGCGTATTTTCAATCTGCAGAGACAAGTTACACATATTTACATTAAAAAGGCCCCTCCTTATGCATATCTGTGTTCACATCACCAAGGTAGGCTCAGATTATCAAAGTTCTCACTAAACTAACCCTTTTTTTAAGGTTCAATAGCCTGCTTGAAATTCAAATGTTCTGGCTTTACAGTTCTTGTTTGTACATAGTGTGCTCCAAAGAAAATTTGGAAACTTACTGAGAACAAGGTAATTTTAAATGCTTCAGCCATGGGACTCAAGACCTCATACCTTCTCACCTACATGTATATACTGTTCATTCTCCATGCAACATATAGAATACCATAGTTCCATGATTCTCTGCAACGTTCCTGTCATTTTAATAACATAACGTCACTAAACAATTCTTTTATGTTTTAATCTATTAACAGCTAAATTGACATCTATTAACAGCTAAATTCCTAAAAAAAAAAAAACTTATCTCGTTCTAAAACTCTTTAAGCATTGATTTCTACCTAGTCACTATCCAATCAAGGGGAAAAAGTAAATTTAGGTCTGACTTCAGTCCTGGCCAACACTACATAAAGTTAACAAACAAGAGATACTGGTAATTGTTTTCCAGCTTAGCTTCCCAGCCTGGTACTGCTAATATGCTAGGATAACTTCCAGAAAGAGATCAGAATGCTTGGGAATCTGGACATTAGAAAGTATCAGAAGAACAAAGGAGGCCACTTGTCATTTGTAGTATAATTATTTATATTGCAATTTGAATCCCTTGGAACTTCACAAGCTGTACAAAAAATGGTAGCATTTACTATCTGTAGTCAGCTCCTGCATCTCTCTTCTGCTTTCTTTCCTCAGTGAACTTTACACATAAGACCAATTCTCAGGGTTTTCCCACTTTTTAGTTCTGAGACAGGGGTGTACGGTTTTGTCCCCTCCCCTTTTAAATTTTTTAAAATTTCAACTCTTTTGAAGTTGCTGATGAAAAAAAAGGGCAAGGTTTGGGGAAACTTTTAGCAAAGAAAAATGAACCTAGCCTAATCTTCCCTAACTTATTCTCAGACAACCTCCCCTAGACATTTTACTTTTTACTTCTCAGACTACGACAGGCAAATTCAAGTCATTCCTAACTCAAAGTATCACTGCTTCAATCTCATAAGGAGTAAAGAAAATGTGGATTCCATACCTTTAAATCTCTGTGGATAATAGGGGGCTTCTGCTTGTGCATGTGTTGCACAGCACGGCAAGTCTGATAAAATATCTTCAAAACTGTATCGCACGAGAGGGGGCCTTTAGATTCCACTTTCTTTAAAAATTCCACCAGCTGCCCTATGAACATAAAATCCATGAATCACACACTTTATGGAAGAGGCAATAGGAATGCTAATTTTGATGACAGCCAACAGAGGCCCCATAAATACCCCCAGATCCCTTTACTTTCTTGGAATATTCTAAGATTAGAATTGAAGCTCTGGTGTTTTGGCTCATTCCGAGACTTGTGATGAGCACAGCGTTAATGCCAAGTGAATACATTGTATGCTGTTTCACGCATCATTAGAAAGGGAGGAGAAAAATATGTGAATCCCAGCTGTACTCTGGGATTTTGCTAGGGGAGAGATAAGGCTCCTGTAATGTATCCTCTAGCAAGCAACAACACCTCAGCTATATACTTCTTTTCTTCAATACGCTCTATCATTATTTTCTATGATATTGGACTGCAAACAAGTACTGCAGTAGACTCCAATCATTACTCAGCCTTTGGAAAGGTTTGGTGCTGTGAGGTTTGGTGTAGTAGTGAAGGTGCTGACCTAGTAACCAATAGTCCTACCTTAACACCTGGTGGGGGGCTTTGGGCCAGTCGTTCTCAACCTACCTCACAGATTGTTGTGGGGAAAACAGGAAGAAGAAAGAGCATTAGGTATGTTTGCCACTTTGATTCCCTTATAAAGTAAAGGATAAAAATCTAATAAACAAAGGGGAAACAGGGAAGACTAAATACTGAACACTATTTGGTTCAGTAGCCTGTTGTTCTTTTGGCTAGAAAAATGGCAGGTTTTGAAATGTAAATAATTTCTAAAAGTTTTTCTTTTTTTCTTTGTACTCAGGTCAGAATTTTTTTTAAAAAAGAGCTATTTTAATTTTGTGTTTGTTTCATGTCTGGCACTAGGACAGGGCTATCAAACTCCCGGCCCGTGGGATGAATGTGTCATGCGCTAGCCACGCCCATGCCCAGTTTAGCAAAGGAGGAAAAAGTCCCGATACGTCACGTGATGCCACCGTGACGACGTGAGTTTGATACCCCTGCACTAATACAAAGGGAAGTGTCAACTTGCGAAGCATCCCTGAGGGGAAGGAGGAGAATAAGATTATTCTTCAATCTTAATCAAACCAAATAATTAGTCAGAAAATTTAAGCTGCAATGAAAACATTAATTAAAATTCAGAGTCCTGAAGTGGGGAAGAGTCAATCATTCCACTGCTACATTTGAAATAATGTTTTTATTCATTCTAAAATATTACTTAAAACAGAAAGCTTGGAAATGAAAAGGGAGGAGTTAAGTTTCAAATTCCAGATAATGTATTTTGCTCAAAGTGCAGAGCAGCCCTTGCTGATACTAAATGTTTTTGTTCTAAGAAACATCACCTGAGTCTTTTCTCAACAGAGCCAGCCTGGCTGAGTCAGTGAATGAGGCTGTCAAGCCAAGGTGATTCCCCAAAATATTGCAACTTTACCTTTACAAAGTTCTGTCAGCAGAAGAAATTCTCCTTGCCCAGTATCAGATTCTTCTTTTCCAATGGAGGCAGCAGAACAGAACTGAACAATGTTTGGGTGTCCAGATAGTTTTTTCTGAATCACGTGACTGTTAAGGTTTCAAAGTTTCTCGTTTATTTAAAAAATGTCTTTGCAGTCATGCAGCGGAACTAGTTTACTCAATTGGATTATAATTCCAATTCTGAACAAGAGCCCGTGGTCAGAAATATGTGCTGACCCAGCCCAGGATGTTGAAAACTCAATGAATTCTGCATTCTGCCACTATTGGCAGTTTGGCAACTGCTCTTTCTGCCTCCGATGCAGTCAAGCATGGCTTACAATTGAGCTTATCCAATTAACAGTAGGGTCAAGTTTTAACAGTCAGCTGAACACAATCACATTCTATACATAATTTAAAGCAGGAGACAGAAAAAGACAGAGGAAAGCATTTCTGATGTAACAATATTAAGACCCTGGATTAATATGGCAAAAGAAAGCTAAGAGTTTCAAACAAGGATAATTTACACAGATTAGAAGGCAGGCAGAACTAATATGCTCTCTGAGGCAACTATAACTTCAAACAAATTTGCTGTTTCATATATTTAATCAAAGATCCCATTTAGACTAGCTGTTCTGCCCTCTGTTATGCAAGTCTCCTTTGCTTCTCCTGTCATAGGAGCAGCAAAACCATCTGGAACACAACACTTAACTGATATTTAAGCCACAGATAAACTTGGGTTTCAACTTCAGAGCTGTTTGGGAGACATTCAGATAATTTCTAGTTTAAATATAAAATGGAAGTTCTGCTGTGAGGAAGAAGCAAAGGAACCACTTTTGTATCCTTACTTAAACCAGGATTAAACCAGGATTTGATTTCACCTGTCATTAAAAGGATACCATGAAGCAAACTTCTTGAATGATAGCTTTGTTCTTTTCCTCTTCATTGGACAATAATCTCTGCCAGGAAAATAAAGTACAAAGAACAACATTTTTATTTCTTTTCCTTTTTTGTGTGTGTTTGTTTTGTTTCCAAACAATAGTAATTATACCCTTCTCTTATAATTGTATTAAAACAAGTTATCGGTTCACACAACTTTGTATGTAAATCAAAGATCAATACACTCATATCATTGATATCACCAAAAGCTGAAGTGATGCAGTGTTCAGAGTGCATTATTGTAATTCTACCCGCAGCCTGGAGTTCAATCCTGACCAGCTCAAGGTTGACTCAGCTTCCGTTCTTCCAAAGTCGGTAAATGGGGACACCGACTGTTGGGGCAACATGCTGACTCTGTTAACCACTTGGAGAGGGCTGTAAAGCACCATGAAGCAGGATACAAGTGATAAGTGCTATCATATATGACATCCAGCTTTAGATGAAATCAGGCATGGAGATTATTCCACAAGTTTTGGTTGGATCCTGACTTCACTATGACAATTCATGGGAATCTCAATTTTCAACTGAAAATCATCTGTGTTATTGCTAAAAATATCTTAATACATGAAACTGTTCGCTATCAGAAATTAAAACGTGGTCACTAGATTCTATTACTGATTATTGAGTAGGACAGGCTCAAGTATGCAGGTAGCAATATTATACATTCATACACAGTGCTTTAAGGAACAACATTAATGCCATACTTCTTCCCGGTATTTTTAGTTTTGCTAAATTGTAATAATAAAATTATATAATAAATAATATAAATAATAAATATATAATAAAAATAAAAATAAAAAATTATACTAAAGAACTTAAGCCAATGACAAAAGGAAAAGAAAAAATAAGTAAATACACACATAAATTCACACACATAAATTCACACACACTTTCTTAGATACATATTCATATAGGATTTTAAAGAAAAATATAAATATTTGTTAAAATTATTTGGTTAATATTTCTATTTAAAATATTTGTATCACTAAAGATAATCTACCAAGGAAAGATTATTTTGCTGTTTTACTGGTATCTAATATTACTGTGAAAGAGATCTCAATTCCTTTGTAACAGAACTCAGCAGAGGGAGGCAAAGTTCAGCTCTCATGAAGCACTTTTTTCAAGTATTTGTCCATTTACAACCACAACTGAGCCTGGAATTATAGTTATAAGTCATTGTGGTCATTAAGAGAGGTGCCCATATGATTGTTTAATGGCCACAATCCTGTGTTTCCCTGTTGCAGTCATTAAGGGGAGCACAGGCCCTGGGAGTGCAACATCGTGCAAGTTCACATCTGTCCTGCTCAGGGCCTTGCATGGTCTCTCCCATTCCTTGAAGCACTCTTTGCATAGTTACCAGCCCCTTCCTTGGGCTCTATCCTGCTTGCTCCACTTGCTTTTTCCAAAGATCACTACTCCAAAAGAGAGTCCACTCAATGCGACACACAACCTTCCTGCAAATCGTGTGATTTGGAAAACTGTACCCTTTGGAGAGGTGACATGACAGTCATTTTTGGAATGGCACAAGGTGGCCTATGTAAAAGAATGCATGTCACATCAGCCGGGTCCTCTTTCAGAAATGTGATCTTTAGGAATCGCCTTCAGAAAAGAAAATCAACCGATGTGCAGCATGGCCTTCTGAAACAGCCTCAGGACTTTCTGGAAGCAGGTGATCTGGGAATTGCTGGAGCTTTCAAAATAGCACCCACTTCCAGGATAGCACAAGGGGACTTCTGTGTAGTACAGAATTCTCTTTGGAAAGCACAAATTTTAGAAGAGGTCAATGGATCAAGGTGTGATGAGGCAGAGAGGAGAATTAAGGATGTGATACTTAGCTGGTTAAGAAGCAGGCCCAAGGCCTCTGGCCACCCAGTCAAGTGGGAAGTAGGCACAAAGTACACAGCAAGATGGGATGGGGAGGAAAGATAGGCAGGTAGGGAGCAGTTGCAGCTCTTCATAAGGGCAAGTGGATTACGAAGTACTTAAATTGGGATCATGTGGTCACAGGGGTGCTGCAGCAGCCATAAATTTGACTACAGATCATAAGTCCCATGGTAATTTTGAATGATTCCTGAACAATTGGTCATAAATCAAAGACTAACAGGTGTGTGTGTGTGTGTGTGTGTGTATGTACACTCATATGTTAAGTGCTTTTAAAACATTTCATTCATAAACACTAAATAGGGTGTGGTACTTTAAGCTAGGAATCCAGGTTTGTCACAGATTGCTTTTTGCTATGTAGAATATATTCATTCCTATTTTCTCTCCTGCTCAAGCCAATAATTGAGAGCTTAGTTTTGCTATGCATAACACATACGTTTTCGCTTTTCTCTCCTGCTCAAACCAATAATTGAGAGGTTAAGTTTTGCTATGTAGAACATATTCATTCTTGCTTTCCTCTCCTACTCAAATAAGAGTTTAGTTTGACATTTGATTCCAAAATTAGAACATACCAACAGAATATTTATTGTTTTAATGCTTAGAATAGCACCTCTGACCATATGCGGGCATATTATCAAGTATTATTTACATATTCATCACTGGGATTTTAATAACAGTTAAATAGTTCACAACTGTTATTTTAGCAACAATTACGAATAGTTTTGGGTTCTTCTAAATTAAAAGGCAATGCCATCAGAACTCACTTTGAAGGTTTCTCTTCTTATTCAGTGAAATTTGCAAAATCATGCTATATTAAATGGAAAAGCACAATGATTTTGTATAAAACTGGCATTTGAGAGAAAAATATCCCAGGGGCATGGAAAGAAACACAATGATTTTGTGTAAAACTGGCATTTGAGAGAAAAAATATCCCAGGGGCATGGAAAGAAAGAAGTGCTTTCATATATTCACCATTTATCTGCATTTCTTCTTCAAGTTACTGAGAAAGTACATGCTTGAACCAGTAAGTTAATGTGTAAGGCTGGGAGAAAGCTGTAGAAATTTGGTGAATTAAACACTAAATCTTTTTTCTTTCCACTTCTCCTTAGAATTTGTCTGTCAAGTCTATTATGTGGTACTTGTATCACCATCAGCACTTTATGTGTCCAAAACTCTTTCAGGACAAGTTATTACAGAAAGAAAGAAGAGTAAGATAACCAAACATAAGATTAGATATATGTTGACTGGTCAACTTCAATTTCAACATCAATTTCCTCCTTAGGATTAATGTTCTAATAAAATACAGTTTTTCTGGACTTCATGCAGCATTGTGACAATTTACGCACTATGTACAATAACATTGATTTTCTTATCACCATAAGAGTGTGCTTTAAGCAAAGCTTGCAAATATGGACATGGAAATTAACAATGGCATTCCTCAGTGTATAATTTTACATTGTCCAGGGAACTGAAGTAGTACTGGACGAAGACAGGCAGACCCAACTTCTAGTCCTCACTGAACAATGGAGCTTATTGGATAATTGGATGAGTTGATCTCTCTCAGCCCTTCTTACTTCCCAATTTGCTGTGGAGATAAATTGAGGGCCATTCCCACTGTATGCCATCTTAGACAGGCAGAATAAACAAAAATAAATATTTCCCCTAAAATGTTATGGATCACTCTTGTTCTCCTGACCACCTTATACAGATTGCTTTCCCTTTAGGTAGGTAATTTGAGACAGTCCAGGAAAAGTGAACATCAAGAATAGATAGGGGGGATGTTTACAAACAAATCTAGGAAGCCTTTTTACAGGGAGATGGTACAGCAGGATAGTGTTAGGAAATGGGGAGGCAGAAAATAGTTAGCTAAATATTATGTGGATAATCTCCTCCAATCTATACATTCTTCCCAATATGTTATGTCACATATTGGAATTCCAGAAGTTGTCATTCCAAAACATATGAAAGGCATCATATTGGGCTAAAATTATAGTCAAAGAGATTACCAAGAACATATTCTTAGAATTTGGAAGCAAAGCCACATATTTTATGTTTATTAATAAGTAGTCAATTCTGGAACAGATTTGTCCTTAACTGCTATACAGAAAGTCCTCAATTTACGACCACAATTCAGCCCAGAATTTATGTTGATAAGTGAGAAATTTGATAAGTGAGTTTTGCCCCATTTTACAACTTTTCTTGCCACATTTGTTAAGTGAATCACTGCAGTTGTTAAATTAGCAACATGATTGCTAAGGGAACCTGGTTTCCCCACTGACTTTGCTTGTCAGAATGTCACAATGATGAACACTTGACTTGGGACACTGCAACCATCATAAATGGACCAGTGAACCAGTTGTAAAGCATCTGAATGTAAATCGTCTGATCATGGGGAGGCTGCAATGATCGTAAGTGTAAAAAATGTTCATAAGTCACTTTTTTCAGTGCTGTTGTAACTTTGAACGGTCACTAAATGAATGGTTGTTAAGGACTACCTGAATTTGCTATTTACAGTGTCACCATCAATGAAGTCAACTATAAACAAAACAGCAGAGGATTAAAATCCCCCAAAATAAGTTAATTACCTTTAAAGCATAATCCTTCCCACTTCCAAGATCCTGAGCTTCATATACAAAAGCGAAACCACCTAAAAAGAGATCAAGATGATTAAAAACTATCAGGCCCAAAAGCCCCAGAGACAACACAAATGAGACAATTCTTATTTGGTTACACCTAATAGACAGAATCTTGCCAGGCTAAAACTATAAGCACCTAACCTAATATAGTAGTTATAGATTGGGAAGATTCTATGGCAGGGGTGTCAAACTCACAGCCCGTGGGCCAAATACGTCACGTGCTGGCCATGCCCACCCCCAGTTTAGAGAAGGGGGGAAAAAGTCACGATACGTCACGTGATGACAATATGACACCGTGAGTTTGACATCCCTGTTCTAAGGTGTTGCCACTTTGAAAGCTTTCTTCCCCTCCACCACCTATTTCATAGATCAAGTATGGCCTTTGGTTTTCCCAAACTCCTCCACAGCCTGTGCTCAGTTGAGAGAGAAAACTGGAGGGTCTTCCTAATTAATTTGGGCAAAACAATAGCTAAACAAGCCTGGCAGATCACCTATGAAACATATTGAAACATAATCCCTGATGCATCAAAACAAAATGTAGGTATTAAGAATGCCGTTGCTGGGGAAAGATTCTTAACTATACCTTTAAAAAAAAAATTCAAGCCATATGGTAGACATTAACAGTACCTTAAAAGAAAAGATTTCGAGCAGAGTCATATGCAACATAGCTTGAAATCTTTTTTAAAAAAGTACAATTACAACAAACCAGCATCTTTTTGTGGCCCTTTAAAGTTTCCCAGAATGAAAGGAGTAACTTCATTGAAGGGTTTATTATTGCATTGACTGATGAGATTTATATACTGCCAGCATGGCTGTAGTGGTTAAGGGAATGGGCTAGGAATAGGGTGACCCCAAGTTCAAACCCATCGTTGGATAAGGGAGCTTATTTGGGTGACTTGGGGCCAGTCATTCTTGCTCACCTTACCTGATGACTGTGGTGAGGAAGAAGCCCTGCATATGTCAATTAAGACACTAAATAAAAGGGAATAAAGAGTATAAATCTAACAACTAAATGCTACCATTAATCATTAAGGACGTTCAGTAAGTCAATATCATAAAACAAAATATACTGTTCGACACACAACTATGACCCAACCTGTAAAACACGAACTAAATAATCACTGGCAAAACAATCCAGCATATAAACCCAAACGTTCTCCAGAAAAGGGTTAAGAGGCCAACAGAAGGTTTTAAGCAACCCCACCACATGGTGGCTGACCACACTTGCTGTGAGCATGCAATCTTCAAAACATGCTGCGCAGACCTAGTGCAGTCCTTATGCTGAAATATAAGGTGCACCCTCTTGTTTCGATATATGGATGACTAAGCAGGATGTTTTCTAATGTTTGAGGCCCTCTTAGAAATTCAAGAAGACCAACCTTGGCTCCCCTAAACCTGTTTAATGACCCACAAGCCATTTTCAGGATATTGAGAGCATATGCACCATTGTGTGTATAGAATAGTGTGCTATATTCACAATAAGAGTCCATGCAGTAGCAACATTATTTTGTGCCTACAGTTAAGTACATTGCTTGCTACTGATTTGGCAGAACAACCAGCTCTCAACTTTACGCGGAGAGTCTGCAATTCTTTAAAAAAAAAACACCCCAGGCATAACCGACAGAGGCTATGATTTGAGAAACATATATATGTTCATAAACAAGATTGACAAGACCTGTAGGGCCATTTGTTATTACAGGTGTGTAATTTGTGCTCTCAGAAACCAATCAGATTGTTTAATGGTTGGATGAGAAATAAATTGCTCTCTATAAAAAGATTGCTTCTAGTTTAACAGGAAACCATACGGCATTGAGTCATAGGTGTGAGTAGTTCCTTTGCAAGCCACATGTTAGTCCTCATTACACTGTGCTTCATCTGAAAAACAGCTAGCTGCCTTGTTCCTCTACTTTCCATGTAGGCATTGACTAGTGCAGTAGTGGCTAACCTTTTTGGGCTCCTGTGCCAAAAATTGTTCATGTGCTTGCATGCCAGCACCCAGAAGGCAATGCGCTCCCCCATGCCCCCTGCGCATGTATGCGCAATTTCCCCCCCNCCCCCTGCGCCTGTATGCGCAATTTCCCCCCCCCCCCGCGCTGCCCTCTTACCTGCCCTGCACCTCCCATCTGATCTTTGGCTGGTTTGAGGCCTTTTTTGGCCTCCCAGAGGCTTGAGGAAAGCCTCTGCAGCCTGAAAAATAGGCCCGTTTCATCATTTCAGGAAGTGAAGAAACAGGCCTATTTTTCAGGCTGCAGAGGCTTTCCTCAAGCCTCTGGGAGGTCAAAAAAAGCCTCAAACCAGCCGAAAATCAGCTGAGAGGCACGTGCATGTACAGTGAGGTAAGTCTGCCTGTAGCTTGCGTTGCCGGCACAAATGGCAATTTACAAATCATAAATAAAAGGTCAAGAACAGGCAGCCATCTGAAAGTTTTAATATGGATAAAAGGACTTATAAAACATATATTTTTATCTATCTCAAGCAGTGGAAGAACAAGTTAAGAGTAAATTGATAAAGTGGATTAAGAATGTTGGGGTCTTATATTTTTTTGAGCCCCCCCAAAATGGCTAGGCCGTCTTTTTGGGGTTGACTTAATTCCCCCCCCTTGCATCTTCGGGCGGGCGGGCAGCGGCAGCTTGGATGTTGACCTTGGTGTTGGTGGGGCACTTTGTTTCGGGGTCAATGCAGGCAGCACCATATCCGGGTGTGCAACAAAAGTACTTCCTAACGGGAAGCCCCACCACCATTCCCTCCCATTTTGCATGTTTTAATAAAGGCTTTAATTTGGGGGGAGGGGCTTAATTTCATTTCATGCCTATAAAACATGCTGGGACTTCCTATTGGGGGAGGCTGTATTGTTGGAGAAATGGTACCAATGGATCAATGGGAAAATATATGGTTAAAAGGGGTGAAATTTACATTGTGTTAAACTCTCAAAAAGAATGTTTATAAAATGATTTATCTTTGGTACATGATGCCAGAGAAATAATCTAGAATGTATGAAAGTATTTCAAATGTATGTTGGAAATGTGAACTAAGGGGCATTTTATCATGCTTGGTGGCCATGTAAAATAGCTAAATAATTTTGCAGCATCACATCACACTCATGTTGGGAGCATCAAGATGCTTCAGGGTTGAAAAGATAAGCTGGTGACAGCACTGTTGCTCAGGGGAATGCTCAGCTGAGGCCTCATTTCATGTGCCCGACAGGAGCTGGAGAAAAGGATGGGAGCACCTCGCCCCACAGCAGCACTTGGGTCTTGAACACGGGTTTGCTGCTAGTCAATTTAGTATTCTAACCATGTGAGCCACCGTGCTCCGAAATAGTTTTGGATGAAATACATACTTTGATACAGAGGATTTTAAAGATCATTATTCAACTGAAGCCAGAACATTTTTTAGGATTAATAGACAAATAGTAAAAAACCATGGAAAGTTATTTCAACATGTGATTATCATGTGAGATTACTACATATACAGAGATGAAGGAATGAGAGATGACAGATTTTGCTAAAATGGATACACTGACATCTTTGATTAGAGAAAAAACATCTAAATTTAGAGGTGACTGGAAGCCTCTTACGGACTTTTTGTACAAAAAGGGGGGGGAAATGAACTTGGGATTTATGGCTCAGATTAGACAAGATAGACTATAGAAAGAATAATATGATGTAACTTTACAGATAGGTTAAAATATATTTGTACTTATAACTGCTACAAAGAATATTAACAGCCATTTCTTTATATTTCTTTTCTTTCTTTTTTGTTTTTCTTTTCAACTTTTTTTCATGTGCTTTTTGCTTTTTCTGATTTCTTTTTCATTTTTCTTCCTTACTTCATATTAGTTAAGATTAGTTTTCCTCTTGTTTAAAAGTTTCAAGAAAAAACCATACAATAAATAGAACAGGCCTGCTTGCAAGTTACCAGATCAACTGTTCCACCTTTTCGAAAGAGAATGCATACATTCAAGGCAATGTCTGAAGTTATCCTACTACCTCCTCCCTCAAAGACTTCTGCTAGCTAAAGCAAGCTGCCAGTTCAGCTTAGCACCTTTTTTTTTTCAACAGCAAAGAAAATCTTGAAAGCATGCAACAGAATAAATAATCCTAGAGAAATGCAGCTTTTTACCCATTTCCCGGGCATTCATCGTATTAGACGTAGATTGGTTCATATTCTGTACGTATCTCTGGGTAGTGTAGTATATAGTAACTAGAGTAGGGCTCTTTCTTTCTTTCTTTTTTTTTTTCTTTCTTTCTGTAGCATTCTCCAGGGCCAAGTTAAAATTCAGACAGTTTAAATGTTAGCAATAACATTATTTCTGAAGATATAATACCTGCTATGAATATTTGTTTTGCATCTGAGAAATTGCCATCTTCCTTCGGACTATAACATCAAACATACTCATTCTGAGAGTAGGTATGTTAATAGAGAGGGTGTGATACCACAAAATTGTGAATGCTGCATACCAATAAAAGGAAGTATTAACTACATCAAAGTGCCCTTCCCATTTTTATAAGTTTGCGCCAAGTAATACAGAAAGTTATTTTATATAGTATTCAGAAACACCACATTCCATGCCACACAATAGCTTCAAGACTTTCAACCAGCCCATTCAAAAGCCCTTAAACCCATGTCCCACTGCATCAACGGATGCAAAGAGGATGTAAAACAGACAAAAAAGCTTGCCACCCGTTGGAAAACGCGATGCATCTGTTGTGTACTCACTGCATACGTGTTTCATACGCTCTATCCGTCGAGCATCCGTCCACTGAGATTTCAT